>CM077226.1:891232-971232 GCA_039654775.1 Spinibarbus caldwelli | reverse complement strand
CATTAAATAAAGCTTCATCATTTAAAGCCGTTGATAAAGTATGATAGGTAACAGGCCAAATTAGTTGCAGTATAATTTCAATCACTGCATCTAATAGTTATGTTCACTAATTCTTTGTTTTAATTGGCATGATGATTTACCAACATAACCAAGACCACAAGGACAACGAATTAGATAACATGTGGAGATGTACAAGAAATAATAAGTAATAACATGATTAATATTTATTTATTTATTTATTTATTTTTTAATTTTTTTAACCAGTCCTCAGGTGTAAATAAATAATTAAATGGATAAATATACTATATGTTGGCACAAATTGCTGTGCCACTGATTTGGAGATAAAAATTTGTCAAGACATAGGAAGCCATCTCTATTAGAAATGAATAGGACTGAATGTCTCCTCGCTCAGCAAGATAATGTTTAAGTGCACTAAGGCCCTTCTCCTGCGAGATATTTATACTACACACTTATCTATTACCTGCAGGTGTGTGAGGATAATTATTCATTCAGAATCTATTTCCTTCTCCATTGAATTTTACTTTTGTATTGGAGTATGTCGAAGACAATTATTGCTTATCTCTAAAAATAAAAATTTATTTGGAAGTAAAATGTTTCATTATTTATATTGGCTTGGAATTAAGATGAATGTCATCCTCAGATCATTAATGCTTTCATGAAACCAGTATTTGATTTCGCTGGACTCCTCAAGGGAAGTGACTGAGCTTCAGTTGAAGACACAGCAGCTCCGAGGATGGACCAATTCAGCACTCCAGCTCCATCATCCCGCTGGATCCCAGAGACGTGTCATTATCTGGAGCAGACAGCCTCTCAGAGGAGTCCCGGGCATGCCATGCAGCTCCGTCGATTAAGAGACAAACTGACAAGAGCTGGATGGATGGACTTGATTCAACCACTTCACTCTGTTTCCTATGAGACCTTGGTAAAATATCTATTTTCCACTCATTGTTAGAGGACTGTTATGTACCACCAACAAATAAGCGGGGACGAAAACAATGGCTAATTTGCTGAACAAGGCATTTTTTCTCCCCCCATAAGAGGTCAGTCTACAGTGATAGTGTCTGTGTAAAATAAATAAATCAGCAGTAATAAATGGAGATGTAGACTCCAGACACCGCTCTTTCTTGTGGTGCCAGATATGTATTGATTTCCATGCATATTTACTTGTGTTTGGCCTCTCGGCTTGGCTGTGTTTTACAGTCAGTGGAGGCTGAATGGGTTCAGATCTGTTGTTCAGGGAATGCACAGCAGATCTTTTAGGGGAAGAACTTTGTGAGGAAAGCAGACAGGATCAGTTGAAAATGACTGATTATTGGAACAGGTTATTTGCCGGATGATATACTGGAAAATACACTAGCTACTTTGTATGTGTGTCATGCTTTTGTTTTGAAAAAAAAAAATAAGACAAAAAAAAAATCTGACAATATAAACAAGAACAAATCAAGTGATGACAGAAAAAAAAAAACATTTTGAGATAAATGAAGCCACAACTAAATGAGACATTTGTTATTAAGGGTTAATGGGATGATTGTTGTCAGTTTATTGAAATAAAATGGTGTTGTAAAATTAATCATGTTCTATAATTGATAATTTACAGTTTGCTTATTAAATGATGATAAAAAATATATATATATATTCTAATATATTGTTGATTGGCTATAAATCCTCACAGTGTTAAGCAACAAAGGTACTGGAATTGGCAGCTTTAACCTTGGTGGTATTTGATGTTATTTAAAATCTACTTCATTTATTAGAATTTACATTCAATTGGGGCATTAAATGTGCAGATATATAGGGCTGTGAATTTATTAAAATATGGAGAGTCTTCTCTAAGTCATATGCAGAATAAGTGTCTAAACCAGAGGAATTTTATTCGGAAAATTTCCAAATTTCCTTTCCATCAAAGGATCAAATTTACTGGAGTCATTACTCTGTATGGTGATTCAGTTTCAGGAATATCCACCATAGGTCTCATCCACTTCAGTCTGGATCTGAACACAACTGAACTCTGATGTCATTTATCAATGGCCCTAATATTTCCAAAAGCAGTACAGATTGATTTCCTCTCGTTGGTCTGTTCTGCAGAAGTTAAGACTGCAGAGTCTGAAATGGTTTTCCATCTTGCCATCATGTCTGCATGACCTTGCTCATTCAACCTTGGGGTTCCTGGGCAATAATTCCCAGAGGGTCCCATCTCCGACTGTTGATCATGGTGGAGGATCTCCAGGGCTGTGCTCTTAGTCTGGCCTAATTATTTAATGGAGCACAAAGGTTGTTCGAATTACCCAGTTCCAGTTTGTCTCCTAGGAATAGGCCTTAAGTGAGATTCGATCAATCCCAACATGAAGCTCTCACACTTACCCTCAGTTCACTGTTAGGTGAAGTAATGTCTCTCATGGCTTCAAGAGTAGTTTAGGAACATGAGTGCCTCATGTGTGCATGTTGATTCATCACTATAAGAGTGATCAAGGGTCCTTTGAGATTCTGCAGGCTGGACCTCAGCTCTACCTGCTCATACAGAGTTCGTCCAACTCACGTTAACCACTCATGTAGATTTCTAGCTGTCCAAAGGAAGTGTTAATGAGCATTGAGGATGAGATATCTGACCAACAAAGCTTCTTCTTTTTACATGTTTCCGGTGTTTTCAGATCATCAGTGCTTTTCCATAATGCAGTGAGAGCACATGTGCATGGATGCCAGGTTGGTAATATTAAGTAAACTACTGTGCAGAAAATATATCATTTGAGGAGAAAAGTTCTAATATTGGGATTTCAAATCTCTTGGCAGTTTATTCTGTTATACGTACAGTATCATTTACGGTTCGAAATTCAACTAAAACAAATCAAGCTGCATGATAGCGTAATTAAAGGGGTCATATGATGCGATTTCAAGTTTTCCTTTCTCTTTGGAGTGTTACAAGCTGTTCGTGCATAGATGAGATCCCTAAAGTTGCAAAGATTAAAGTCTCAAACCCAAAGAGATATTCTTTATAAAAGTTAAGACTCGTCCACGCCCCTCTTAAAATGGCTCATTTAAACACGCCCCACATGTCTACATCACAGTGTGGGAAGATTTGCATAACACTGCCCAAATGTATACGCAAAGAAAGAGGGCGTAATGTTTATTCTCGCTGTAGTGTTGTTGCTGCCGCCGGCACCATGTCCTGGAGATGCTGTGTTTCATTGTGAAAGTGAAACTACTTTGTTTGGGCTTCCAAAAGAGGACACAATTAGAAATCAGTGCTTAAGTTGTGTTTACAATACTGTTCCAGAACAGTTCAACCCAAATATTAATGTAGAGTAACACCAAATTATAGTGTAGAGTAGTGCTTGTTGTTTGTCGTTTCTCCGATCACAAATGCAGACATGGTAATTTATAATTTATAATAAAAACATTGCATCGTGTCACGTAAAAAGACAGTATAAGTCATTATAATCAGTAATTATGTCCCCACTGGATGCAACAAATGCATCGTTTGTAATGGGTTTTATTGTTTTTGTGTTATCGCGCCGGGACACAGCATCACAATACGGTAAGGGGTGTAACATTTCCGTCACATGCTTGAGGTATTCGGCCAATCATAACGCACTGGACAGCTGCCCAATCAGAGTATACCTTGCTTCTCAGAACGATGAGCTTTGTAAAAATTGACGCGTTTCAGAAAGGCAGGGCATAGAGGAGCAACAATAATGTACAGTATGTGGAAAATGTGTTTTTGAACCTTAAACCACATAAAAACATTGTATTACACCAAATACACAAAATAATGTTATTTTTAGCAACATCATATGACCACTTTAAAGCATGATTAAAATAATGATTATAGCATGATTAAATGGTTAATCTTGGTTTGCTCAAAAATATAATCATGATTATTAATCTTAATTATTGTCATTTTAATGTTATTGTCCTATTCATTCATTCATTCATTTATACATTTCATCAAAATTATTGCATTTTCACATAAGCACAAATCAAGAGAGCTCACATGGTTTGCTCACAAATTTAGCCGTAATACAGCCAGTCTGAAAGAAAACAGACTCCCTGTATTGTTTTACTTGAGCAGAATATATTCAGTAGAGCGCACTAAACTCCAGCTTATTTGTGTGATTTTTTTTCAGATCATCAGTTTTTTTTTTTTTTTTTTTTTTTTTTCATAAAGCAGAAAGAGCATGTGCAAATTTGCCAGGTTGGGAAGATTACGTAAACCACTGGGCAGAAAATGTATCGATTTATGAAAAAAAGATCTGATGGAGGGATCTAAGCTCTTGACATCTGGCAACTGGAAAGAAAGAAAGAAAGAAAGAAAGAAAGAAAGAAAGAAAGAAAGAAAGAAAGAAAAAGAAAAAAGAGAAAACTTGTGGTGGCTTGTTAACAAAGCAAGATAATGCAAATGCCAAATTAAAATGAAATGAAATGTTTTCAGGACAAATAATCTCCAGGCAAATATCATTGACGGTTATGCTTAGTAAATACAGTTTGGTAAGAAAGTATTGGCCAAGAAAATAAATGCAAATGTAAGTGTATACTTCATTCCCTTTTACCACCAATATGTTCATCATCAAAATGGAAAAATTGTCAGAGTTGCCATACCGCCTACTGACTGAATGATTTATTGAGCCCACACGTTTCTGGTTGATTCACTGTGAATAAAAGGTTTCCACAGCAAGTTGTTATCTGAGCGAGAAATCTCCGCTGGCCGCCTCGTACCGGGGGCTCGCCGCTAACATGTCAGCCCACCACGGCTGATTTATGGCTTGTCATATCAGATGGTAGAAATGCCCAAGGAATGAGGCTGAAGTGTGAATGTCTTTCAGCGGGGGGTTTGAGGAGGATAAATTAACGGGTCTCTCTGACTTATGAAAGAATGGTGGCCATCATTATGAAGGAACGTATGCTCTCGAGCTGTGTACAAAATCCTGATGATTCTGTCAAAGGTACGCAAAGTTATGTTGATAGCTAAGCACATCCGACTGCTGTTTTTGATGGATACCAAGGTGAAGAAAGATAAGAAAAAAAAAACTTTAGCTTGTAGGTTATTGAGCTGGATTGAGTTGTAGCTTTGTTGCCTGGCAAATAAAGGTAGTGTTTTATTGTGTGTTTGTGTCTCTAGACAGTGTGGTTTATGAGAGAAAGTTTTATGGAACATACAGAATGATTCATGAATCAAAAATCAATTTTAGGTGATTTCATCTGACCCACAGGAATTCTGATTCCACCTTAATTCTAGCATCTCCAGAACCAGAATTTTGAATAATTTTTTGAACCTCATTTGATCTACATATATTGGCTCATTATCTCTCATTTAAAAGTTGTGTTTTAAATTTTGGCTATACTGCATGACATGCTTTGAGTGATTCTCATTAGCTACATGAATCTGTTGTTTCAAAACTTACTAACTGAATGTTTGGTCAGGAGCCCTTGGCATCACTTTTTAACGCCCTGTACCCCGTTAGCCTCATTTTTCAATGTGCAGGGAACTCCATTTGCTTTTAATTGTTTGCCTTATACCAGTGGTGGAGGTAATGAATTACAACTACTCACATTACTGTAATTAAGTAGTTTTTTCGGGTACTTGTACCTTTTTGAGTATATTTTTAAAGCTGTACTTTTACTTGTACTTAAGTACAATTTAAGCAAAATAATCTACTTTGTTACTTTTAAATCATAGTTCGTTACTGATTACGCCCACAATTTGAATTGATATTCAAACCTTTGATGGCACTTCAGTAGCCAATAACGATATCCAAACGTAAACGGACCAATAAAAGTCCTGATATCTGAACCGCGGGAAAAGTCGTCGCTGCAGCAGGTGAAGAGCTGATCGGACAGTGAGGGAGCTCAGCGTAATTTATGTACTCAAAGTTTGGAGAAACAAACTACATGGTAGTGTTATCATAAATATCTATATTTTGATATCGATACTGAATTCCTGACACGGTTCCATTACTCATTTTCCACAGTATCTACCGTATATACACCGATACACGCTGCGTCTCGCTCTCTCCTATCCGACACCAATTTTTTTCACGCATCCGCCTCCTGTCAAGTACAGAGTCTGAATAGTCTGAATATCCGTGTGGGATTGCAGGTATTCCACATCATTTTAATCATTCCTGCGCAAATGTGGCTAGCGCTTTATTGTAGGATGAGAACACAGTCATGTAATCGCAGAAAATTGGATGCGAGCTCTCAAATAGGCCTAACTTATAGCTACAAATGAACTGCCTGTCCTCTCACTGCGAAATTGCTTGTGTGCACTCAGACTGTGTGCAGTTGCGATCTCCCGTGCTAGAAATTATTCTTCTTTGCTCCTGGATTAAACTTTGTCAAAAGTTTTCAACCATTCAGAATAGATCCATGCCTGAACGATGAAAATGCTACTGGAAATTTTATTGGCTGTAAGTGAAATGCATCAGAAAATCTTTCAATCAAAGATATAACTTTAATTTCTTTACTAAGTATGCTATAAATGTTTTGGAATGAGATATTTGTATGATTTGTACATATAAATATCCTAGTTTGTCTAACTGCATCACTACATTGTACAGATTTTTTTTAATCGGATTAAGTTTTTTTTTAATCAAAAACTGAAAATTAGTTTCCACTCTGGAATGGCGTTCTCACTTCTCACTCTGTTGACGTCAGTTTGACAGCTTGGGGAGAATCCTCTTGTTAAGTATGACGTAAGGAATGCTGTTTCCGGGTCCAAGCCTCTACTCATTTCACTTGAGAATACCATCTCAGCTGCCATTTATGAGCACTATTTAATTAATATTACATATTTAAGCTAAGCATTTAAAAAATTGCTGTGCACACTACAGTCTCCGTGCTCACAGTGTCTCAGACATTAATTTTAGCTGAATCACTGTCTGGCCATCTGGGATTTCTGTATGGAGATAAAGGGTTAGGTTTATAATTTTTCAGTATTACATGACATCGTGGGTGTATATTAGCACAGTTTGGTGTTTTCTTGGAGCGTCTGGCAGAGCGTTAGGACCCAGAAGCAGTGAAGCGTGATGTCAAACGTAACAAGCAGATAGTCTTTACCACTCCTATCAACCATGAATCTGCTAAGAGCAAGAGGTGGAGAGGAGGTGGCCACAATAAAGCCCCGCCCTTTACTCAATATTCCATTTCACTCGGAAATACATCACAACACTGAATCCAGTTGCAACTTCCGGATAACGCGTTCTTTAATATTGATATTTTTCAAGGTTTTGAAGTTAGAAATTCCTGTATCATGACCACTAATTCACGTACTTTGTCAATAAGATACAAGGGGGTTTTGTTCAAAGTAGCTATTATCCACATAGATCTTTGATATGAATGAATATTTTTTGGTAATTCATTAAATATCGCCGGCTAAAAAGTAACTAGTAACTAGTACTCTGAGTAGTTTTTCCACCACTGCCTCATACATCAGATCCAGTCGCAATTAATTATTTGCATGCATTTGTAAAAGTAGTAATTATTTTTATATACATAATTTTGAGCACCTAACCCACCCCTACCCTAGACCTAAGCACTTCTCAACAATATAAAACACATAACAGGCAGATAAAAGTAGTCACAGGCATTGAAGTTTAAAAGTATTATAAACAACTTGTGTGTTGTATTCCAAATCCTCTGAAGCCATACGGTATCTTTATGTGAGGAACACAGTGAACTTATGGCTTTAATCACTGAAAATGTTCCTGCTCTGTTTACACAGTCATATCAATTCAAAAGATAAATCTGAACATTAGCATGCCATACAGTAATCGGTCACGAGACACACAAGAGCCAATAACATTTCACAATCAAACCTGACATAACGCAGTGATTTTTGAATTTGAGTGTTAGGGGAGATGGAAACTATGATCACTTTTCCTCACATATATCAATTGTTGGCTCTGAACACTTGGAATATTTGTCATGTTTGAATAATTTGTTACTGTAATTATATCTGCATTTTATGTCCTGAGTTTTATACTGTTTTATATTGAAAAACGGTTAGGTTTAAGGGTAGGGGTTGGGTTAGGTGCTTAGAAATGTTTAAAATAAAAACCATACCCAAAAATATAATGACATTATGACACAATAACAGTTGTAATGACACCAAAAGGTTCTGCAATGGGTTTCACTGCACAATGAAAATAACGCTAAAGGGAAACCCAGTGTGTTAAAACTTATAATAGTGATGCCAAGTTGTGACGAGTTGGGAGTGAGAATTTTTTTTTTGCCTTGATTCCTGCAGGGTCTTCATCATAAAGAGCCTTTTACCACACTTCAGCTGTGTTGTACCCTATTTTGTGCTTTTTCAGACACAAGCTTTTGCAGTCTAACAACACACTCGTGTGTACTTCTGTACTATGTCAATGTAAGTGCACTGCACTAAAGTGTGCTTTCAGTTTGTGTCCACTCATTAATCTACATCGACTTCAACAAAACTCTTCACCGTAATTACAGTGCCTCATATCAGTCAAAGCACCTTCAACAAAGAGGCCCTTGTGAATTTTTTAATGTGGCTGATGTCTGCGGGGTGGTGAGACAGGTCATTTAATGGGATGTAAAGGTTCTTAACCAGCTGCTGACCCACCAAAGCTGTTAAAATGAGCTGGTGAACAGTCAAGGACGAGGAGTTCCTCATCAGAGCAAAGGTTAACTCCAAGACCCGAGAGCTGTGTCATTATACCAGATCTTGTAAATTTCAGATGAGCTGAATAGCTCGACTACATGATTCTGTCTACAAAAGCAGATCTCGTAATGTCTTAATGATCATTTGAAACTCATGGTACCCCAAGCCACTGATAAACCTGCTTTAGAGGAACCATGTGGATGAATGCACGTCTTAATCTCTCAGCGTGTGCTGGGGTTTATTATGTGAAAGGGGAAGGAAAACGGTCAGAACTGTCATAAGCCTAAATTAAATTCCTAAGATATACACAAGCCAAACTGGTCTCCAGATAACAAGCTCCAGATAAGTTAGTTGCAGCTTTAAACTGTGCATTTGTGAGCAGAAGTAATTTGTGAATAGTTTACAGGAGGAATCATTAGGACTCAAATTGTCCTTGATCTTCAGAGATGAATTCAGTGAACTAGGAAAACACTATGAAAGACTGTAACTTTCAGAGCTCAAAACACACTCCCCAGCTCAACAATAAGAGTCAAATGTGCGAAATGTTTTGAAGTACCGCTTTGTCAAACTGCCAAAGTCACATGATTTCAGCAAACAAGGCTTCATTACTGTTACGTCAAACATTCTAAATGTTTTGAAATTTCAATCGTTTGTTGCTCTAAAGGTGAAACCATGAACCGTGTCTATGGTTTTACAAAAAAAATAGTTCAGTTTTAAACATTTGTAGACATTTTTAATGACACATCTGTAGTTGTAGATAATAGTCAAGCCCTGTGTAAAACAAAACAAGCACTGAAATTAATAAAATAATACATTATATAGACAATATATTTACAAGTATTTGATGCTGATTTGTTACTTACTGTATATTTATTATATTATGCTTTCAATCAAACATTTGTGTGATGTTTCGAGTGCTTGGAAATTGTGAATCATTTTGCGAATCATCTGATTCAGAATTTCAAAAAAGTTTGTGCTGCTGCTCTGAAGATCCTCCTAATGTTAGAAATCAGCAGTCAAAGGTTATTTTCAACAAGTCTTGAAATGACATAAGGATGAGTCAATGATGACATCATTTATGTTTTTGAGTGAATCTCTTTAGGGTTTATGGTGAAATGCACAACTGATATCAGGAATACAGGCTGGTAAGACTCAGAGATCATCAAGACTTCAGACTTTACATACAGTGTTTGAAATGTTTTCTGACAGGCAGCTACAGACTGGAACATCTTAAATCACGATACAGATGATGAAGTCACTCAAATGTTTTCCTGGTAATCCCTAACCAATCGAATCCCTCTGTGCCCCAAGCCCAAATAAAACCATTCCACGTGTCTGTGTAGGTTTCATATCTAGATGCTTTTGCAGAAGCTGACAGCTGAGATTGAGATTAGACCTCAGAGCTCACCTCCATCAAACCCTCTGGAGTTACACACTCTCTCACATCACGCTGAAGTTCTCAAGACAAGGTCACCTGCAGTGCTTCTCTGTGAGTTTGAGTCGAGACCTGCGACTTTGGGAAAACACACAGGTTAAACATGAATAGTTCTGCTGCAGTGCCACCTGTCACCCAACCGCTGGCATTTCACAGGGAAGAAAACCTCCTGAGACAGCGTCCTGAAAATACAGCAAAAATTGAATAATATTCAAATTTAATTAAAAATATTACACGTGTGATGCATACTGATATTAAAACATCTTGTTTGATGTAATTACAGACATTTTTTTTTTTTTTAAACTGAAGCATGATAGTTTAAAGCTAGTGCTTTTCACATCTGAAACAATTGCCTGCCTAGAAAATGAATTAATAATTCAGCGCTGACAGATAATGGGAATGTTCTAATCCTCCGGGAACAAGCGCTAACTGATCTCACGTCTGACTCTCCGGCCGGACTTGAAAGTGAAGTGCGTTTGGAGGCTGACATTTTGGCTCAAAGCGACACCTGATTTGCAATTTGTATTAAACTCCAAAGTGACTCTGTGTCAAATGAGAATCTCTGTATGGTCATTAATCGACGCTCTCTCGCCACTCGTGTGGTGGAGAGAGGCCAAAACAAGAAGCTTGTGAAGTTTGGAAACAAATCTGAAATGCAAATATGCTTTTAATAAGTCAGCGGGGAATATGCAGGCTGTTTGGCGAAGCACACCTGAAGCTCGCCGGCGAGCGGAGAGCTGTTTCATCATGTGAGTCGGGAAGGCAGAGGTCATGAACAAATTGGACAAAGCTGCAATGAGGTGATGTACGGTAAACAAACCTTCCCAGCCTCATTAGGAGTCAAGCAGCTGGAGAAATCCAGACATGAAATGGGCAGCATGCGTCTTGGTGTCATGTGCAATGGGAAGATCAGATCTCCTGTGTAGGATTTCTAATTATTTTCTGCCCATTTAGGCTCTTTTATCTCCGGTGGGTGTTTGTGAACTGAAAGGTCGTTTTTCTATTGCATAGGGCATTGTGGCATAAATATAATTGTGAACTGCTTCATTTTGTCAGGTTACATTTAATAAAAATAACAACAATCAGCATCACTACGTTTCAGCATATTTAACATTATTCCAATCGCAAATAAGAGTCTAAAATCTCATTCTCCACTGTAAGTACTTCAACTGCCCTGTTTTATTTGGTTTGAATGCAAATGTGAAAAAAAAAAAAAAAAAAAAAAATCAGATTAGAAGTTCAATTTCAAAGGTATTGTATGACTTCAGAAGACTGAATATAGTACGTGTTATATCTGTGGGCTGCTTTTATGATGTTTTTATTTAGTTCTTGTTTAGTTCTTTTTAGAGTTTGACAGATAAGCATGTTTTTTCAAAATTTCTTCTTTTCTGTTCAACAGAAAACTCATCAGTATAATGGATTGCAACGCCGAGGGAGTGAATACAAAATAATTTCTGTGCAAACTATTCTTTTAAACACGACAAATTCAGTGTGTAAAAGTGTCAGAGAGAATGACATTGTAAACTGAGATGTGTGTAGTCAGATTTAGATCCAGTGAAAAAGATTAATTTCTATGATGTCAATGATTGAGTTTGACAATTAAGAAAACCCGAGGAAAACAAGAGCCCATTCCCAAAAGTCATTCACACTCAAAATTCATTCTTATAAAATTATGGAGAGTAAAACCTTGATTTTCTTAAGACTTATCTGGGACTCCTTAAATATAAATCACAAGCAGTTTAGTATATTTATTTTGCTGATGAGAACAAACCAAATTCTCCCCATGGCAGGTCTTGAGAATGAAATGTTTTATAGCATAGCAACAGGTCGTTTCTTGAGCACGCTGGCATCAGTAATGAAACTGAAGGCAGCCGCAGCTCCTCTCTGAGGTGTGTTTGAGCTGCAGTAAATCAGAGAGGTTTCTAATCTCTTCATCCAGGTCAGAGGGGAAGAGCACATCACAAGTTTGTGTCCTTAATCACAAGTTATTGAATCACCAAGTTATTATGCCACTAGATTGGATCTCCTCCAGTTTCCAGCACCTCAAGCGCTCAGAGTAATTGCAAACTCCAGGATGGATCGCTGCAGTCAGAAAGACGAGTTTGTGTTCATCTGCGTGCGTGAGACTTGAAAAGATCTGTGTGATTGAGCTAAAATTATTACCATGTGAAATATGATGAAAAAAAAGGTAACACTTTACAATAAGGTCCCATTATTTAATGTTACTTAATGCATTAACCACCATCAAAAAGCAATTGATTTGTTACAGATTATTTTTTTGTTAACATTAGTTAATAAAAATACATTGGATCATTGTTAGTTCATGTTAGCTCAGGTTCACTAAATAAACCCACCAACTCGATCTCAAGAGAAAGCTCAACTATTTTATGAGCACTTTTGTGTGAATTCATAAGCTCATATTCATGTGGAAACATACAATTTTTAGAAAAAAAAAAAATAGTGTAAGAAGACTGCACAAAAATATGTGAATGTGAATTATGAAGCTCATGAATTAGTCGCCCATTTGCCAAAATGTAAAATAGTTATGAATTGCCATGAATGTTGTACTTACAGATACAACTATTGATTTTAATACAACCAGATTTTTTTTTTTTTTTTTTTTTTAAATTTGAATAAAATGAAAACTAAAAGAATTTCAAATCACATGAGCCAATATTTGATTCACAATAGAACATAGATAACATAACAAATGTTTAAACAGAGAAATTTTACAATTTTATGCACAAAATGAGCTCATTTCAAACTTGATGCCTGCTACAGGTCTCAAAATAGTTGGGACGGGGGCATGTTTACCATGGTGTAGCATCTCCTCTTCTTTTCAAAACAGTTTGAAGACATCTGGGCATCGAGGTTATGAATTCCTGGAGTTTTGGTGTTGGAATTTGGTCCCATTCTTGCCTGATATAGGATTCCAGCTGCTGAAGAGTTCGTGGTCATCTTTGACGTATTTTTCATTTAATTATGCAGCAAATGTTCTCTATAGATGAAAGATCTGGACTGCAGGCAGGCCAATTCAGCACCCGGACTCTTCTACTACGAAGCCATGCTGTTGTAATAGCTACATTATGTGGTTTTGCATTGTCCTGCTGAAACACACGTCGTCTGGAGGGGAGCATATGTTGCTCTAAAACCTTTATATACCTTTCAGCATTCATAGTGCCTTCCAAAACATGCAAGCTGCCCATACCATATGCACTTATGCACCCCATACCATCAGAGATGCTGGCTTTTGAACTGAACGCTGATGACACGCTGGAAGGTCTTCCTCCTCTTTAGCCCGGAGGACACAGCTTCCGTGATTTCCATCAAGAATGTCAAATTTGGACTCGCCTGACCATAGAGCACTTTTCCACTTTGAAACAGTCCATTTTAAATGAGCCTTGGCCCACAGGACACGACGGCGCTTCTGGACCATGTTCACAGATGGCTTCCTTTTTGCATGATAGAGCTTTAGTTGGCATCTGCAGATGGCACGGCAGATTGTGTTTACCGACAGTGATTTCTGGAAGTATTCCTGGGCCCATTTAGTAATGTCAATGACAGAATCATGCCGATGAGTGATGCAGTGTCGTCTGAGGGCATCCAACAAAGGTCTTCGGCCTTGTTCCTTACGCACAGAGATTTCTCCAGTTTCTCTTAATCTTTTGACAATGTTATGCACTGTAGATGATGAGATTTGGAAAGCCTTTGCAATTTGACATTGAGGAACATACGTCTTTTTACGCACTCTTTCACAGATTGGAGAACCTCTGCCCATCTTTACTTCTGACAGACTCTGCCTCTCAAAGACATACCTTTTATAGCTAATCATGTTACAGACCTGATGTCAATTAACTTAATTAGTTTCTAGATGTTCTCCCAGCTGAACCTTTTCAAAATGTCTTGCTTTTTCAGCTCTTTGTTGCCCCTGTGCCAAGTTTTTTGATACCTGTAGCAAGCATCAAATTTTAAACGAGCTTATTTAGTGGATAAAAGTGTAAAATTTCTCCATTTAAACATTTATGTTCTCTATGTTCTATTGTGAATAAAATATTGGGTCATGTGATTTGAAAGTCTTTTAGTTTTCATTTTATTCAAATTAAAACAAACAAACAAACAAAAAAAACGTCCCAACATTTCTGGAATTCGGGTTGTATTGTATTAGTAAATGTTCTTAATTAACATTTGTATATTTCTGTGCTTGTTCAGGTTAACTAATGTTAATATGGAACCATGTTTTTACTGAAAAAGCGCCCTGTATTTTGTAAGAATTGTTTATGATAGTGAGTGACAAATTTACACTTTGATTAGTTTGCTCAAGCAAGTTGCCAAATCGCATGTGCTTTCAGCATACTTTGTCTGAGTCAAAAATAAATAAATAAATAAATAAAAATTAATAAAAAGATGAATTTTCAGTAAAGAAAACATGAAAATATACAGTTACAATTTTTTTTTTTTTTTTTTTTAGGTTAGCTTTGCATCAAATACAATGTAATTTTTGTTAATCGAGATCTGGCAGGAACAGTGCATTTTTTTCTGATTCCTCGTGAAATCACCCACAGGCCAACAAACCAATGAGAGTGCACAACAATAACAATGATTTGTAGCAATAGATTGCAGGCGTCAAAGCTTTTGTGTATCCGCTTACCTGAAAAACACAGATTTGCAGAAAATGGCCGTTGTTTGGCAAATAAATAATTTTGACACATACATACGTACACACATATTCCCAACATTTTATCATGTAAGCCTTATCATGCCTCAAATGACAAGGGAATTTATAATAAGGCAGCGGCTATTTGCACTATGTGTAAATAGCGATAGAGACTATTTAGACTAAGTGCAAATAGCAATGGATTCTATTTACACTATGTTAAAATAGCAGCATTTTCTGCTATTTATACTACTTGTTGCAAATAGTGGCAATTATCTGCACTTCAGTATTGTAGTACATTATGAAACAGTACGCAATAATAACTTACTGAGTGTAAATTAGAATTTTAATTCAAATTATTAAATGGATGCCACCTTACAGCAAAGCCCTCCCTACACCTACCCTAACCCTACCCGATACTTTATTTTCAACTTTTTGATTATTTCCTTAATTTTTATTGAAAATAAATGTCTTTACGATGTGATACGAGATTTGAAAAGGGAGAAAAAAAAGTTTGGCAAAAGGCAAGTTCGAGCCCGGGTCGATCGCATCGAAAAGACCACAGCATGCTCTTTACCATCTGCTCCACTGGAGTTGATGAGCTATAGCCGTTTTTTATCATGTTGACTATCCCAATCACACATTGGTGGGCAAAGTTAGTGTAAATAGCCTCTGCCAACCAGGCGGGCTATTTGCACTAAGTGTAAATAGACACTCCGTTATAATAATGTTCATATTTATCCAGTCCCTGAATTCATTCTCTCGTATATCTTGGGTATGAAAAGCATTCGCAGCTTATATGAACTGATATGGTAATCGGTGATCATCATACTGTTACTGAATGATTCCATCACTGTACCGTAGTACCACAAGTCTGTAAAACACACTTCCTAGCTGAATGCTGGATCAAGTGTAGAGCTGTAGAGCAACTGCAGCTTGTAATTTTGATTTTAAATGTCCTGAATGCAGAATGAGTCTTCCTAAAGTCAAGTGAAAAGTTGCATTAAGTGAAAGTTTCGCTAAATGAAAAGCTGCGGAGGTACTAATGAACGCCTGGAAACTCTCGCACCAATTAGGAAATACACCCATTTTGTTTCATCCAGAGTTTGCAAGTCACAGATGGCAAGAAACAACATTGAGCAGTCAGCAATAATGCCCAATATGCATGCTCTCCAGCGGATAGCAGTGATCTGCAGCTCACTGAATGTACTCACAAGTGCAATCATGCATGGCTAATGGATGTCATGCCAGCGCCGGTTTGATGCAAAAAGGTAAGCACATGTATATTCAAGATGTTTGTGGATCACTAAAATCTGTTGATGCTAACATCATTTTCATGCCATGTTTGAATGCACAAACTCCTAAGTCAATCAGTCACCTGTCTTAGGAGCTCCACCAGGGACTGATTTGAATAAAGCATATCATTAAAAAATCTAATTTAATTGCAGAGCTCTAGGATCAACGGAGCGCATTCCCTAAAGTGCTCAATACAGAGCCTCGGATATGTTCTCAGCTCGCCAAATACATATATTAAACAGCAGTTAGTCAGCATGCGTCTCCTAACTACATTTATGTTTTCCAGTACCTCACTGTGGAATAATGCCAGCAAGTGTGAAAGGAAATAATTATATACACATTCGTTCATTCATTCACTCATTTGTTGATTGTAATAAATTAATTTGTTAAATTGACAACCCTACACTATAAAAACAATATTTTCAACATAAGCTGCTTTTTTACTATACTGTAAAAAAGCACCGTCCTTCAGATGAGATGATAAACCGAGGTCCTGACCCTCTGTGGTCATTAAAAATCCCAAATCATCCTGGCCAAATTTCCCCATTGGCCTCTGACCATCATGGCCTCCTAATCATCCTCATACACTGATTGGCTTCATCACTCTGTCTCTTCTCCACCAGTAAGCTGGTGTGTGGTGGGCGTTCTGGCGCAATATGGCTGCCGTCGCATCATCCAGGTGGATGCTGCACACTGCTGGTGGATGAGGAGATTCCCCCCTTTCATGTAAAGCGCTTTGAGTACCCAGAAAAGCGCTATATAAATATAACAAATTATTATTATTATTAATAATGTTTTTTACTTCAAAATTGTGCATTTAATAATGATAATAATAATAATCATAATAATAATAATAATAATAATAATAATAATAATAAAATAACAAAAATGCACAGCAAAATTACTAAAACTTTAACACAAAGAAAACATTAAATAACAAAAATATACTAAAATAACACCAGTATAATTCAGTGTCACTTGCCTATCTTTGTTTTTTCTTCTTCTAAAATTATCACAATTTCTGAGAGATAATTGTTTCTGCATCACACACACACACATTTATTTCAGTTGAAACATTAATAATGTTTCAATCAAATTTGTACTTACTAGTTGATCCCTAGCTCTTGTCTTACGTATAATGTTTATTTTACTGCAGGGAATTCCACAGCTGTGTCATTGCGTTGGATGGAGTCGAGCAAACTCACTGTACAGCATGAGGCAGTTCACACTTTAGCATTCTCTCATTCTCAGTCAGCCGTTCTGTTCTGACATGTTAAAGCAGCATCTTAATGATGTGTGTTCCAGTGGACTTCTGGAGCAGCAGACGAGCACAAACAGAATAGAAGCAGGTATGATATACTGCAGCCATATTCATCAGCGCTTGCCTGAGAGGTTGTCCATCAAACTGATTGCACATTGAATTAAAGGCCTGTTCTCACCGCGACGGTGTCGTCTGTCATCAGCAGGCCGTGGAAGATGAAGCTCTACCTGTTTGGGTGATGTATGACCAAAACAACACACTCACATTAATGCAGCACAAAAGAAACCAGTGAAAAAAAGCAAAAAAAATAAAATAAAAAATCCCACTGATTGGTTTCCCTTTCTATCAGATGTCTGGATTGATGCTGGTCTGATTAAACCCTCCACTATCGCCATATGAAACCTGGACGCTGTGTGAAGCTGCTCAGTGTGTTCACGATGGATTTAGATGTTGGGTTGGTTTTGTTGAGTGTGTCGTTGGTAACAACAGAAGTAACCAGATAAAAAACTGTCATGTGGAAATTACTTCATCAGAGCAAATGGTCCTGAGAGAAGTGCTTCATACATGATCATTGACTTTAAATGTCCTGCTGAAGACACACAGTATGTGTTGAAAGTTAGTCAGTGTGTCTGGTGCATCTGAAAGAGGCATTCTGGCCTTTTCAGAGATAGTTTTAACAAACCACATCATTCATTATTATTATTTTTAGTTTCAACAACAGGGCTTTTTGTTGTTTTATTCAAACACTTAAAAAAAAAAAAAAAGTGAAATCAAATTAGAATAAAAATTGTTCCTTAGTAGGGTGCCAAGAGGTTAAAGAAAGCAATTTTAAGTTTAATTTATACACTGAAAAACATTTGGTGTAGGATTTTACATTTAAAGGTTTTTATTTTTTTTAATTTTTTTTTTTTTCCCCACAAAGAAACAACAGCTATAACACATTTAATTAAACATTACATTAAGTAGAAAAGCAACTTTTGTTCCTTTCACTAAAACGAATAAATACATTGCAGATTATCTGTGAATATAGGTTTGCACAATATTATGCTTTGAGCTCAAAATACTCTTACCATAGTGTATGATGTGTAAATGACATTTACATCACATAACCAGCTACATATGTGTGCTTCATTTCTGATATGTGCAAGAAACAATGTAATAAAACATTGTCATAGCTACATTTAACTGTTTCTGAGAAAATTAAACATGCCGTTTACTAGAAGGCACTAATATATATATATATACACACACACACACACACACACACACATACACCACCAATATCTTGATGCTGTTATGGAAGCAGACTGGACACAGAGGATTAAAATACAATGTGATGTTTATTGAATTCAGCAATGGGTAAGCAGTCGATGGAGGTGAGTAGAGTCTTAGACACTTGATGCAATGGAGAAAGGATATACTGAGATGGTTCTGTCTTGCCAGGAACTCGTGGATGCAGAGGAGCAGCACACACCCCAGGATGCTGGTGGAGGAGAGGTTGGATGATCAACGGAGTGGAGAAGACGATGGGGACCCAAGGAATCAACGGAGGAGCAGAACAGGAGGTAAGTACACACACAGGTTAGTATCAGGCAAATAATAGCAAAGAGTAATGAGAGTCCACTTCGTATAGATGAGATTGGACAATTGATTGGAGTGGGGCGTGTGCTTAAGTAGTGCTGGGGTGATTGGGTGTCAATGAGGTGTAGGTGCCTTGAATTAGTACTCAGGTGACTGAGATCTTTGTGATGGATTGGTGGTGGAGTCTGGCTGATCTGTGACAGATGCACCCTGTAAAGTGGACATTTAGGCTTCAAGTCAATGCTCACAGCTCTCATGCATGTTCACAGCATTGCCGAATATGCATACAAATCCATTTTTCCAGAGAACGTGCATGCTGGAAATATTAGCAATGATTTCATATCTGACTAATAATAATGGTATATCTTCCTCTACTGTAATGCTGTTTTTGTGGAAGGACCAGGAGCATTACAGCAGCGAGTCATATGGAGCTGTATTCCATCATACTGCTCATGCAGCGCCTGTAATTGCTGTTATACACTGGAGTGCTTGACTCTCTCCACAGCACTGAATGAGCTCCATTACATCTGCATTAAGGAACTACATCTATATCTAAGAGGGAAAATGCAAATTCTATTACGGTGCCATTGATGGCTTAGATTCATCAGGGCTTTTAACGTTTGAGAAATGCCTGTCTTCATAATGTCAATGATATCATCAATTGCTGCACAAAATACTTCAATCAGTTACATTTATTGTTATTATCTGCACAACGTCTATTCCATCATATGTTCACTATGAAACAGACTCTGATTCTAATTGGATGAGAGCATTTGAAGTGCTGTAAATGTCAGTCTGCTCACATCTGTGATACTTGTTCTACATTAATGAGCAAAGCTGCTGTTTCTTGGCAGTCATAAACAGCTACAGTTAAGTTAATGAACTGTATTACCTGTTAATTACAATTATTAATAGCATTACATTTTTACTATTATTGAACATTATCATTTTTATCATACTGCTGTTGCTGCTGCTTTATTAAAGTAGTGTTAAAGTGATTTTATCACAGGTAAAAGGTGTTTTTGAGTCTAATGCTGCAGAGCATCTAAATCAGAAATGTACTCTCTACTTGTTTGTCTTCTTATTTATTTATTTACTTACTACACATATTTTATTGGCAAAATGGCATCATGTAACAATTAAATTGACCAGTTTATGTTGCCAACCTAGCAATTTACACTAAAACTGAAGTGTGTAACAATAGCCACCAAACCAACTGTAAAAATAATGTTTTCAAACAGGTTTCCTAGAAACGCCTCCGTCTGTCATTGGTCAGCCAAACAGATAGCCTTTCTCCATTGGCTGGTTGTGATGTTCAAACAAATGAAGTCGTCATCAATGTTTGCAGTTTTCAGAGGATTTGGCCTATGAATGGTTTATTCACAGCGACTCTGCATGTTAAAGTGGGATATGAGAAGGTATTTTAATATAAAAAATTAAACGCATCATCTTTAATTGGTTTTGATTGAGATAATTCTCCTTCAGTGTGGTAACTCCCATCTTCATTAGCACCTTAGACCAGCTTGTTGTTTTACATTATGCTCAAGCATATTTTTGGCTGTCTTATTTTCATCATGGTTGCGTCTTTCTGCTTCTGCTGTCAGAGCTGCTCTGTCTGAGAGAGTTCAGAACGCTCTGTTTGAAGTAGGTCAGGCCTGCATCTCTAATGACGGTACGGTCTGCTGACCTCATGGCCCGTCTGTCTGCCCTGCCCCATAATAACCTCAATTGCCTGGTGACACGATGACATACGAGGCCGTTAGAGCTGCAGTCAAATCAGTGGAGTAGTGTGGGGCTGCGGATCTGACGGGCTCCGGGGCTCCGGGGCTCCGGCGCTGCAGAGGACCAGCATCAATCAAGGCCAGATGGGATCGTCGTCCCGCGGCTGCGTTACAAACCTCAGCGGCAGAGCGACACGCGAATGCCGTGTGTGTGAGTGTGTGTGTACATACCTCTGTGTGTGTGTGTGTGTGTGTGTGTGTGTGTGCGCGTGTGTGTGATGACCTGAACTCAAGCAGTTTCTTCACATGCAGAAAGATGCAGTTCTCTTCAGGCTTTGGGAAGAAAGATGGTTTTCCACAAAATAGCAAAGTGAAAGTGTCACGCCATGCTTGAATAACAAAGACACTGTGAATAAAAGTCAGTAAGGATAATCACTTTAATTTCCTTTATTGCAATTACAACAGTGAGATGTCACTAAACAGAAATGATTTAGTCTGAATTTACAAGAATCTCATGAAAATGTTTGTGTAGCTGATTGAATTGCTCATCAAGCAAACATTTACAATACAAATTCAGCAAAGCATCTGACTAAAATGATCACGGCACAATATTTGAACTGCATGTTTTTCTTGCTGAAAATATGGACTTGGTGTGATCCTTTTGCATGTTAGTCTAGATTATTATGTAATATTATATATATAGTCAAAGGAGCCATCTTTATTGCTAATTTAATCTACTTTCTAATTTCCCTGGGATGAAAAGAGTTAAGTGTTTTATGTCATTCACATGCAGGCACCAGCAGTTTCCACTGACTCTGTATAAATACTATCAGCCATAAACACAAATCTATGACATGCCTTTCAATAAAGTATTCATGGCTACACATAAACCATACTTCCAGAGTTTGGGATCATAAATTCTTTCTAATGGGAATGTATGTGGAATGTGAAAACATTTATAAAACATTATGAAGATCATCCGAGTTCAAATGTCTCATTCAGAGGCCTGGGGAAATGACAAAAACGCACAACCAGGTTCAGACAACAGTTTTTCCACTCACAGCGTGTCTGCTCGTCTCATTTTTCATGAGAGCAAGTTGGCAAATTCTGGCTCCTCCATGTTATTTGATTATTAGAAAACCATCCGACCATGGATTTACACTCTTCTATATCTGGAGGACAATCTGGAGAAGTGTTACTGCCACAAAAATATGCCATTTCAAGAATCGCATCTGGCTATACTTCTCTTTCTGACAACCAAAATACGTTACAGAAATACACAACAAAAACACTGATGAACAGTGCTGGTGGAGCTGCTTTGAAACTGGTTTCTCAAGATAAGTGACTAATGTAGAGTAGTTTAACTAAAATCTTTTTAAAACAATGTATTGACTACAATCTACTAAGTACTAACAATCTAGCACATTGAATCTTCGAGAATATCTTTTTTTTTTTTTTTTTTTTTTTTTAAATAGACAACTAATAAATGAAACAATAAATACAAATATAATGCTACAAAACACCAATTTATTCAGTTCATCCACCAATTTGCCAATTTATCCATATATTTAATTTCAGTGTTGAAAACATACTGATAAACACCAACGTTTAACTAATTATTGCACCAAGACCTAGGGGTTCAAATGAATCAGCTGATTGTGTATTTAATCAGTGAATTATTTACAAACTGTGTAAACAAAACATTTCACTATAATTAGTCAGACATCTCAATGAAACCTATGAGAAAGAGCACAGAGTGATTATTGATGAGCTAGTCTTACTGTGTGGATATGTTAGTAGCAACACTACTTTAGTTAGTAACGGCACTAGTACACAAAAAATGGAAATGAAAAATAAAGTCAAGAAGAGAAAACCTGAGAGAGATAAAAAAAAAAAAAAAATACTTTTCTCCAAATGTACAGTGTTCATGCTGTCACATAGACGACATTTGCCCTAAAAAATCTCTTGCATCATCTAAAATTAAGCCAATTTAATGGTTTGAAGATTATTCTATTTCCATTTTCATCTGTTTTGAGCAGACATGCTGCTATTTTCCCTTCAGTCACAGACAAATAATTAGGTTAACAACCCTGTTTCACCGAGATGATGCAATTAGGCGAAAAACTCCAGAACGCAGCTGACCGCCAGCGTTTCTCAGGCATAATCAACTTGGCTGAATGTCATGCGCTGTGACAGAAGAAATACACATATACACACGCAGACACACAACACTCAAACACATGCAAAAAAGGGATGGGTGTCAAAAATAGTGTATCTTATGATTAGATCTAAGTGTTTTCGGGGATAAAGCAACCTGACAGACAAAGTAAAAATCACCACATTAGCTAGAAGAATATAAAGAAAAGAAGGACACATTTGCCAAACTGTTACTATTTCTAGAAGTTTACAGTAAATAAAATAGTGGTTCACCGTATTTAAATCAAGCAATAGCCACTATTTCATCGTTTCTATGCAAATTAGGCTGTCTTTTATAACCTGAATTCCGGAAATGTTGGGACGTTTTTTAAATTTGAATAAAATGAAAACTAAAACACTTTCAAATCACATGAGCCAATATTTTATTCACAATAGAACATAGAGAACATAACAAATGTGTAACCGGAGAAATTTTACACTTTTATCCACTAAATGAGCTAATTTCAAATTTGATGCCTGCTACAGGTCTCAGAAAAGTTGACACAGGAGCAACAAAGAGCTGAAAAAGCAAGCAATTTTGAAAAGATTCGGCTGGGAGAACATCTAGCAACTAATTAAGTTAATTGACATCAGGTCTGTAACATGATTAGCTATAAAAGGGATGTCTTAGAGAGGCAGAGTCTCTCAGAAGTAAAGATGGGCAGAGGCTCTCCAATCTGTGAAAGAGTGCGTAAAAAGATTGTAGAATACTTTAAAAACAACATTCTTAGGCTTTGCAAATCTCATCATCTACAGTGCATAACATCATCAAAAGTTTCAGAGTAACTGGTGAAATCTCTGTGCATAAGGAACAAGGCCAAAGACCTTTGTTGGATGCCCGTGGTCTTCAGGCCCTCAGATGACACTGCATCACTCATCGGCATGATTCTGTCATTGACATTACTAAATGGGCACAGGAATACTTCCAGAAACTACTGTCGGTAAACACAATCCGTTGTGCCATCTGCAGATGCCAACTAAAACTCTATCATGCAAAAAGGAAGCCATCTGTGAACATGGTCCAGAAGCACCGTCGTGTCCTGTGGGCCAAGGCTCATTTAAAATGGACTGTTTCAAAGTGGAAAAGTGTTCTATGGTCAGACGAGTCCAAATTTGACATTCTTGTTGGAAATCACTGACGCCGTGTCCTCCGGGCTAAAGAGGAGGACGTGCATACAGTATGGGCAGCTTGCATGTTTTGGAAGGCACTATGAATGCTGAAAGGTATATAAAGGTTTTAGAGCAACATATACTCTCATCCAGACGACGTGTATTTCAGAAGGACAATGAAAAACCACATACTGCAGCTATTACAACAGCATGGCTTCGTAGTAGAAGAGTCCGGGTGCTGAATTGGCCTGCCTGCAGTCCAGATCTTTCATCTATAGAGAACATTTGGCGCATCATTAAATGAAAAATACGTCAAAGATGACTACGAACTCTTCAGCAGCTGGAAACCTTTATCAGGCAAGAATGAGACCAAATTCCAACACCAAAACTCCAGAAACTCATAATCTCGATGCCCAGACGTCTTCAAACTGTTTTGAAAAGAAGAGGAGATGCTACACCATGGTAAACATGTCCCCGTCCCAGCTATTTTGAGACCTGTAGCAGGCATCAAATTTAAAATGAGCTCATTTTGTGCATAACATTGTAAAATTTCTCAGTTTAAACATTGTTATGTTATCTATGTTCTATTGTGAATCAAATATTAGCTCATGTGATTTGAAAGTCTTTTAGTTATCATTTTATTCAAATTAAAAAAAAACATCCCAACATTTCCGGAATTCGGGTTGTACACAAAACTCCCACAGTTTGTGTTACACAATAATATTAGCATCTTTTGAAAGCAAACACTCAATGAATTTCATTTAAAAGTGATGTTTTGTACATTTTCTATTGATCATATCAGCATGTCTTCATCAAATCATGTAGAAGAATGATATAACCAGTTACAAATCCAGCTTTAATGTTGACAAATTCATTTTCAGCACAGTAAGGAGCGATTCCTTTGGCTGGATCACAGTGTTGGCGTGATGATGTGCCAATAAAGTACACCAGATTGCAAGAGTCTGCCGCATCCTCTACATACTAACATTCAGAAACAACCAGCAATATCAGAAACTTCACAATGCCAGCTGCGTTCAGCAGATTTTCTGGGCACAGTTACACAGTTTGGTGAATCAGTTTGGTAAAAAACTGCAGACAGTGCATGCAAATAAACACCAGCTGTCAGCAGGTAAGGGTTTTGTACCACTGAGCATAGAGAGAAATAAACAGACGACAATGAACTGTACGATTGAACATCACTTCTGTCCAGACTTCTGTCTTTGTCATATGCACAAGTGAGAATATGCATGCACTATAATTCTGTAGGCTGTCTAAAGCTCTCCTGGGCAGTTTCTGTCTCTGGTACACATCCTTCTAATGCCTGGTTCTAATAGCAGAGCGCCGGTCACGGAGCTGAGCATTCATCCACGGCTGCCGAGAAGTTAGAGGAAAGCTGGAGAAGCGATCGAAAGAATACATTTACACATCCGTTCTCCATTCCAGACCTTACATGAACTTATGGGAGGAATACATCAGAATGGCTGAATGTTTATCCTTTTCCTGCAAACTTCACTGTGTCAGATTTGTATTTCACTCAAACTTTCATCCCATCGAAATGTACGAGTGCCCATTCCAGATTTTATCCGCCTTTATTTTCACAGTCTCTCGTCTCAACATCCCGGAGCAACTGAAATCACTAACATACTCCATCACAGTCCTGATGCCTCCAAAAAACTGCAATCCTCTCTGCAGAAGACAAAAAGGATGCGAGGTACCGAGCGCAGTGCTCCAGACGATCCCTCAGAAGAGCAGATGTGGGTGGACGGGACTGACAAGCAATGCAGCTCTCAGAAATCAGGCAGAGAATCATCAGCAGTGTGTGTGTGTGTTGTTTGATTCAGGCAGACAGACAGAGCTTGAGCCGGCAGCGAGACACACACAGCACACACCGCCGCTGGACGAGCTTCATACACTGCTGCTTCTGCGCTGAGTCTGTCTGAGGATGGAGGTTTTGCTGGTTTGGAGGGAATGAGCTGCGCTTTTTCTTTCTTTCTTTCTTTCTTTCTTTCTCTCTCTCAGTCACACATGCAGAGCTCAGGGATAAAACAGCATTGGAAAGTGAAGCAGGTTTCACAGTCCCGTGTCTCTTGGTCTCTCACTGATCACATACGGATGCTATTCCACAGACTCTAGCTGGATGGCAGCAGTATCCTCCTGCAGGAGACGAGAGAGTCCCGTCTGAAAGCTTTGTCTCAGATGACGAGAGATGAAAATATCACAGCATGCAGGAATTTGATGATATTCACATCTAACTGAATAAAATTCAACGAACCCCCTCATTTCAGATTTGATGCATGTCTTATGAACTCCAAAACACGGATTTGTAAATGGTTGTATATTGGTTACATTTTTAAAAGCTTCAGTTTGGGTTGATTCAGGTTTATTACTTTTTCCGTTGGGCTTAGAAACAACTTTTACCTAATGATTCTTCTGTGTGAATAACACAAAGTGGATTTCTCTGCAGTAATTCCTGCTTCGGGAGTTGAGATGTTGATAGGTTATAAATATCTCTCAAGTTCTGTGGAGCGAATCCTCCCCCTCGCGAGCCGCCAGCGAGACTCCTGCAGTTTGTTGTGTCTGACTGGCGTGTGATGATGTAAGCATGTGTCATTTCAGGCCATGGCAGATAACCAGACACATTCGACTGGCAGAAACGCAGCCTTAATCAGAAATTCACCTCAGAAGATTCATCGTTTCATATTTACAAGCATCAAATTCATTGCCTAAAGGAAGAGTTCAACAAAAAAAAAAGTCAAAGTTCTGTTATTACTTACTCATCCTCGTGATTTCACAAAGCTGCATGCTGATATTTTTCTCATGGAGCACGCAGTAGAAAAAATGTGGTATTCTTTGAATACAGCTCTTGCTATAAACCACCACTTCATCTTACAATAGCCATACTCCAAAGAGAGAAAAACATCTGAAATGTAGTCTATTTGATTCATGCTCCACATTGTACTTAGTACACTTAAAAAGAACATTTAATATAGAAATATACTTAAGAAAATATTTAAGTACTTAAGTGAACTGAATGTAACATTTTCAGACACTTATTTACGTATAAATTGCAATTAAATTAAAATTTATTAAAGTTTAAATTTGTATTAAATGCAATAAGCTGATATTTACAGTGAGTGTTTGATCAGTTAAGAAAGACTTAAAGCCCACGTGAACCAGAAGTTGCTCCCGACTTTATTCAGTATTATTATTTTATTCAGTTTGGTGATGTATTTCCAACTGAAACAGAAAATAATGAATAGAGGGCGGGGTTTCCTCTCTGTCTGGGGTAACAGAGTAAAACTTTATTTTAAGGTGTCCTTGTTACACGTTACATTTATTTACTATTATAATAACAATAATTTTCATGCAAGTAACTCTAAACCAAACCCTAACCATATAGTAAGTACATGTACAACCCGAATTCGGGAAATGTTGGGACATTTTTAAATTTGAATAAAATGAAAACTAAAAGACTTGCAAATCACATGAGCCACTATTTTATTCACAATAGAACATAGAGAACATAACAAATGTTTAACCGGAGATATTTACACTTTTATCCACTAAATAAACTCATTTCATGCCTGCTACAGGTCTCAAAAAAGTTGGCACGGGGGCAACAAAGGGCTGTAAAAGCAAGAAATTTTGAAAAGATTCAGCTAGGAGAACATCTAGCAACTAATTAATTGTCATAACATCTGTAACGTAATCTGTAACGTCTGTAATATGATTAGCTATAAAAGGGATGTCTTAGAGAGGCAGAGTCTCTCAGATGTAAAGATGGGCAGAGGCTCTCCAATCTGTGAAAGA
Source organism: Spinibarbus caldwelli (assembly GCA_039654775.1). Taxonomy (NCBI): domain Eukaryota; kingdom Metazoa; phylum Chordata; class Actinopteri; order Cypriniformes; family Cyprinidae; genus Spinibarbus; species Spinibarbus caldwelli. The sequence goes on along the minus strand of CM077226.1, from coordinate 943,527 downwards.
GTGCGTAAAAAGATTGTGGAATACGTCAAATTGCAAAGGCTTTACAAATCTTATCATCTACAGAGCATAACATCATCAAAAGATTCAGAGAAACTGGAGAAATCTCTGTGCGTAAGGGAGAAGGCCGAAGACCTTTGTTGGATGACATTATTAAATGGGCACAGGAATACTTCCAGAAACCACTGTTGGTAAATACAATCCGCCGTGCCATCTGCAGATGCCAACTAAAGCTCTATCATGCAAAAAGGAAGCCATGTGTGAACATGGTCCAGAAGTGCCGTCGTGTTCTGTGTGCCAAGGCTCATTTAAAATGGACTGTTTCAAAGTGTTCTATGGTTAGACAAGTCCAAATTTGACATTCTTGTTGGAAATCACGGACGCCGTGTCCTCCTGGCTAAAGAGGATGGAGATCTTCCAGCGTGTTATCAGCGTTCAGTTTAAAAGCCAGCATCTCTGATGGTATGGGGATGCATAAGTGCATATGGTATGGGCAGCTTGCATGTTTTGGAAGGCACTATGAATGCTGAAAGGTATATAAAGGTATTAGAGCAACATATGCTCCCCTCCAGATGACGTGTATTTCAGCAGGACAATGCAACAGCATGGCTTCGTAGTAGAAGAGTCTGGGTGCTGAATTGGTCTGCCTGCAGTCCAGATCTTTCACCTATAGAGAATATTTGGTGCATCATTAAACGGAAAATACGTCAAAGATGAACACAAACTCTTCAGCAGCTGGAAACCTATATCAGGCAAGAACGGGACCAAATTCCAACACCAAAACTCCAGAAACTCATAACATTGATGCCCAGACGTCTTCAAACTGTTTGGAAAAGAAGAGGAGATGCTACACCATGGTAAACATGCCCATGTCCCAACTATTTTGAGACCTGTAGCAGGCATCAAATATGAAATGAGCTAATTTTGTGCATAAAATTTCTCAGTTTAAACATTTATGTTATCTATGTTCTATTGTGAATAAAATATTGTAATATAAGTCTCAGGTGTCTGTGAAGTTTCACCTCAAAATACCCCACTGATCATTTATTATATCATTTTGAAAATGCCTATTTTGAGTGGAAGCAGAAACACACTGTTTTCATGCATGTCTCTTTAAATGCAAATGAGCTGCTGCTCCCCACCCCTTTTCCAGAACAGGGTTGTGCCTTTACAGCTGGTTCCTCGGATACTCTGCCAAAAACAAAAAAAAACAAAAAACAAAACAACAAAAAAAAAAAAACATCTGTTTGGTTTTGATTATCGTATCTATCGCACTGAAATCATGCTTTTTTAAACCATATCAGTTTAAACTTCTGATAAAGGCTTTTCTGAGCACACACATCCAAAGCACACACACAAAAGGTGGCTGTCACATGGCATGTGAATATTAAGTTCTCTTGCATGTCTTATTGTGCTTAAACTGTCAAATACACACAAGTTTATGTTAAAAATACACAGAAGTTACAAAAACACTGTCAGTTTGGCCTTATTGGTAGATGTTTCTGAAGGTAACAGCATTTAAAATATATTAACTTTAAATGTAATATCAAATAAGACACTAGAGGTAAAATTATAATCAAGTACTTTACATGTGCTTTAGTATGTTAATCAACACATCAAAATAAGTGTACTTCTTTAAAGCACAACAAAAGTTTATTACAGTCACAAGCCTGTTATAGGATTGTGGAGAATGTAGTGTTATTCTCTTCTTTACTACGTGGGGCACTAGAGTGCAGTATTTTCTGTATAAGTCATGCTATGTAGTGATGCAAAGTCTGATTCATTTCCGCGAACTGGTTCTTTTCGGACAGTTCGGCGCATTGAACCGGTTCAAAAAGCCGATTCATCGGTTCCTGACGCCGTCAAACAATGATGTCACTACGCTTCTCTTTTCTAACAACTCAGTGTCATGTTGTATCAATAAAACATTCAAATAAAGTAAATTGTGTCAACACATATTGAAACATTCAAATAAAAAGTTATTGTGTGAATGCATATTGCTGATTACTGCCTTTCCTTCACTTAAGTTAACGGTGTTTGTGATCACAGTTTCATTTGCGGATCCTTTATATCAGATACCTCCAATATTGACTAGCCTACAACTTGGATAAGATTCCTAAATGTTTCGCACCTACAGCACACATTACAGACATGGATGCACAAATGCGGATATGTCCTACATGTCTAAAGTATAAAGAAGGAATAAACCAGTCTTATAAACTCATTGGGCCTCATTCATGAAACGAGCAGAATGAATTTTTGTGTAAATCGTTCGTAAAGCTGTTCTGACGTAAATTTTCGGATTCATGAAAGTGTTCGTATTTTCAAAATGTTAGTTGGTACGACAGAAATTTACACCTGCTCCTTACCACGTGCAAATGGTGCGTAAAACATTCTGTTCTTTTTGGCAAACTGATGTCACTGAATTTTGATGCACTGCCATCATAATGTTTTACAAGTTTGTTTGCTCTGTTTTTTTTTTATTTTTTTTTTGTTTTGTTTTGTTTTTGTTTTGTTTTTGTTTTTTTGTAGCTGGGAGTTGATAAACTGTTTAGCTTTGGGTAAAACGCAGCACTTGTCACTGTCACTTACCCAGCCATCCAATCATTGGAGGAGGGCCGGGACAAATACTACACCAACCAATCATCCCACTTGTACAACAACTGAAAAACAGTATAGAAGTTAATATTGCTGGTTACTGCATTTTTATATTCAGTAAAATTCTTCAAAATGAGATACTAGTAATACGTTACTGCCGTGGATATTCTAAATTATAGCAATCAAAGTGTCTCAGCTGGAAAAACGCTGTGCCACCAAAGTGTTTTCAAGCGCCACCAGCTGGTCATTTTAAGAAGAGCGCCTGACATTTTTCAGGTGGCTATAAAGACTTTAGTGGACACACGTTATTGAATATTTATTGTTAGGCATATGGCCTATTAATCTTTTTTACATTTATGCAATATACTGGAGCCAAACCTGAGAATGGAGTCCAGAATATTCCACTGCGTTCCTAGACACGTAGCTGTAATTCATAGGCGGGGATTATGCTAATTGTGAATAAGCGTGCACGAGCGCCCTATTTACGAATGATTGGAAATCATTAACATACACAAATTGTACTATCAAATCGGAAGTTTACAAAGCGTTTGTGAATCCAGAGGAGAGTTTTCGGGAAGGACCGTTTCCTTATATTTACGAATGTTTCATGAATGAGGCCCATTGATTTTGCTTAAACAACTTAAAAATAATCTGCAAGCAAGCACAATAAACTGTAGAGAAATTAAATTTTTTGAAATGTATTTATTTTTGTAGGTTTAATAAAATGTTAATTTATAGCAGTAATCATAATTAGCATATTTCCAGTACGTGCCTCAGGCTTGCCTAGTACAGTCAACTCACTCATCAGAATCCTCGCTCGGTAATCCTCGGCAGACTTCGACAGTTGGTTTAACCAGCTCATTTGGTTCTTTTTGAGTCTTCGGTAACTCTCTGCAAACTTCAAGTTAGTCAAACCGACTCACTCGGTTCTTTTTGAGTCAGACTTGCTACTTCGGCTGTGCGTCCCGCATCATCAACCCGGAACTAAAGTTCGATTCAGTTCGATTTTGTGAATTGGTTCGGCCGGTTACTTCCTGAGAACCGGCTCAAAAGAACGATTCGTTCAAGAACCGAACATCACTAATGCTATGTTGTAGAAGAAGATAGCACAACCTGCAGTAGCTTTAGCAGGGCCTTGCCCATGTGCTCAAACTTGTCTTTGTTGAGAAACTTGTGTTTTATGCTCAACTGAAAGTGAGTGAGTCTGTTTGGTATGAAATGTGTGTTTAACTAATATCTTGCACTTGGAGTGTTATTTGAACATTGAATGTGATTTCTTTTTGTCCTTTGTAGAAAGACTTTGTTGCCACGTGCCAAATTACTGAGTCCTTGTTGAGAAACTTGACTTTTGTAGAAGGACTTTTTTTCTCTGGAGGATTATGGTGCTTGATATGAAGACTGTAGAAGTTGTTTATAATTTCCTTTTGTTCATAAAGCTCTTCATTTCATCGTTTACCCGTCGTCTTTGTACGGGACTTCCAATTTGCCAAGAACTTTGGTATTGATTACAACACACATGGATAAAAGTTGGACGCTGTGTTGGACCTTTTGGCACAAAGAATGGAATTCAGATAAGACTTTATTTACTCATTCTTAATTCATCATCCATGGACAGCGACATGATTGGGATTCTATCTTTACGTGTGCTTTTGTTTGTTTGTTTGTTTCTGATGTGATTTGAGATGTTTAAAATTTTCTTATTGAGTATAAAAGACTTTTACATTCAATAAGTGACTCTGATCAATGTCTTGTTAGATAAACCATTTTAATGCAGTAGATTACCTTAAAAAAAAAAAAAAAAAAAATATATATATATATATATATATATATGTGTGTATGTAACCCTCGGTGTGCTCCCCCAAATGTCTCTGCGTTGTGTTGAGGTGAGGGGTAAATGAGGAGGACACCAAAATCGTTGAGTCAAACAGAGCAGCTTTCTTTTATTTGGCTCCTTTCTCAATACAGCCACTCTCTCAGCAGAACAGAATGGCGACAGCCTTTCACCAAGGAAATAGAACTGTGTTCATTTCAAATAACCTCAAAGTTACAATACATAAACGAATTATAACAGGAAATAAGTAAACTCATCATTCACAAACTCCCTAAAACACAGGAAAGATAGACTACGGCATATGACAGACAAAGATAAATGCTGGATGTAATCAAAATAGGGAGAATTAGACCATAAAATATACAAATAGACCTTAAACATAATATAATACACATAAAAATATGCTCAGCCACATGGAAGATAGGAAACATGCAATAATATCAGAAATACAAACCAATCTATCAAAAATAATGTCTGATACACATTTGCCAACCTCTCATCAACAATATATTTCTTCTAATAACATGGATGGCTAATTTAATAGATATAGTGGAGCAACATGATAACCTTCCTTACCTTTCACCAAGGAAATAGAACTGTGGTGAAAAGAAGGGCTCACTCCCCTAATGAGAAACAACACACAGCTCCCCCAAAAGGACGGGAGAACACATTACATCTTCCCTACATCTATATATATATATATATATATATATATATATATATATATATATATATTAGGGGTGACCCCGAATAGTCGACAATTCGATGCTTCGATAGGAGGAGCCTGATTCAAATACCAATCTCACAGTCGAATATTCGCGGGGTGTTATGATCATGCCATTTTGGCTATATGGGGGTGCTCAAATGTCTGATTTCACATCGAACTACGGTTTTCTCCCAATAAGTTAATATACAGCCTATTAAGATAATGCTGTAAATAAGAATCTGAAAACAAAGAAGCTTTAAATAAATATTTTAACGTGCGTGAATAAATCCAACCATATAGATTTAAGTTTCACTTTCCATAATCTGTGACCAACAGAGGAGCATCTGGGATTTAAAACTTTAACAAGACTCAAATTGACACAGGCAGAGAGAAAGACTGGATTTTTCGATCAGGTGGGGTTCAAGTGATTTCCAAACATTTCAGTCGGTTTATATAGGCTATATCGTGTATATATTATTTATCTGGTATAAGATGCATTTGGTTGAGTTGTGCTGCAGTAAAGTGCTTCATTGTAGTAATGGTGATTAGCCTATCTCTTCAGCGTGAGCAGTACAAACAACATATAGTAATAGTAATAACTATGACTGGGACTGTCATATACATAACATTATAATGTGAACACTATTATAATAAAACGCTGTGAATTTTTAGTGTTTAGTTGCTGTGTTTCTGGACGTTGTTGCGTGAAGAACGCGTCCATTAAAGGAGTTCATTCAGAGCATACAGATAGCCTATAAGTCGTAATATAACGTTGTGTTGTACAAATAATGAAGCATATTCTATATGAGATAAATGATGAGTTAAGTCCCATTGATTACATACCTGCTATCAAATGCTTCAGCGCAAGCAGCTCAAAACAGAAATGATGAACATTAATAACTTCTGTCATATTCATAACGTTATAATGGGAGCACTATTGTAAAAAATGTTGTGAATCCTTAGGATTTTGCTGACGTTTAATGCTATCTTTTAATCAAAACATAAAACTTTTTTTTTTTTTTTTTTGTATCTGCGAGTCGTCCGTAACACATTTTCTCTGTGTGTTAACGTCAGTAATTATGACTGTTGTCGAATATCTGACTTGACTCTTGGTAATGTATTTTGTCCCCGCCCCTAAACATGTGATTCGACTATCAGTCGACTATTGGCAAGATTCGAAAATTCCCATTCGACTATGAAAATTCTTAGTCGGGAACACCCCTATATATATATATATATATATATATATATATATATATATATATATATATATATATATATATATAAGTTGTACATCTGTTTTTGGGCTTGGTTAATGTAACGTGGGTTTTTGGGTTTTGTTTGATGTTCATGTTTCAAGTCTCTTATTTTGGAGTTTAGTCTTGGTCCCTATTTGTGTCATGCTTCCCTTGCCCTCAAGTATTCATTCTATTGGTCCTTTGTTCATTGTGTCATGTTCTGATTGGTTGGTTCTTGTCATGTGACCTGTATTGTTTGCTATAAGTAGCCATCATATTGCCATTGTCTCCTGTCGTGTATTGATGTTGTAACCTGCTGTCAGTGAGTTTAGTTTGTTCATGCCAAGTCAAGTCTGTTCATGTCAAGTCAAGTCTCGGATTATGTTTGTATTTTTGGGTCTCGTTTGTAAATAAACTGCACATGGGTTCTCACTACGCTTGGACTGCCAGTGGACTGCCTGTTACAGTTAAGCATGGTGCTGTTATAAGATTATTGAAACATGATTAAAATTGTATTTTAAAGTAAAATTTGACCATTAAAGAGTGCACTTTTTAAAGTGTACTAAAAAGCAGTCATGAAAGTTTCTCTCTTTGTGTGTACTTAAGTGGCCTTTTATTTCATTAGTATTATATTTTCTGCAAGTATAGTTTTTCAGAAATATACAGTTTGAAGTACACATTCAATCCAATCAAGCATACTTTTTTTTTTTTTTTTTTTTTCACAAGACTTTTTAAAACCATAAGACAGTTTTGTGTGAAGAATGGACTGGAATCTTACCCTCCTCTGATACTTTAAGATTTGGTCTAGCACACATTCATAACTCAAAAGGGGTGTTCCATCCATGAACCATCATCATCATTATTATTATTATTATTATTATTATTATTATTACATTTACATTTAGTCATTTAGCAGACGCTTTTATCCAAAGCGACTTACAATTGGGGAATACATAAAGCGATTCGTCTAGAGGAGGCAATCAGACAGAGGAAGTGCTTGTAACAATAAGTCTCAGTCATTGTTCAAATAAGTACAAGCTAGAAAGGAAAGGAATAAATAAAGAGAAAGAATTTTTTTTTTTTTTTTTTTTTTTTTTTTTTTAAAGTTTAGGATGAAGTCAAGTAGTGCTGAAAGAGATGAGTTTTCAGTTGTTGCTTGAAGATTGATAGGGATCCAGCATTCCGGATAGGGGTGGGAAGATCATTCCACCAGCCAGGAATGATGAATGAGAATGTTCTGGAGAGTGATTTTGAGCCTCTCTGTGATGGTACCACGAGGCGTCGCTCACTAGCAGATCTCAGACTTCTGGAGGGGGTGTAGATTCGTAATAGTGAGTGGAAGTAGGCGGGTGCTGAGCCTGTGGTTCTATATGCAAGCATCAGTAGCTATGTTTCCATCCAAAGATTCGAATTTAAATTATGCGCAAAACTGGAATATCGCATAAAACATATGCGAATAAAGCACCGTTTCCATCCAGAGAGTCAAAGAGAACAAAATCGTCACTTCCTGGTAAACCGTGGCACTAAATATCACTAAGAATATAGGAGAAGCCATTGAATATAATAATTTTCATATATAATATAAATTACTTCCGCCTCAGAGAGAGCAGACGTAACACAATAAATGCTGTCACTACGTTCGGAGGATGCCAGATGTTTGGGAACACAGTCGTGTAAGACAATTATACAGAAATACTTTGATGACAGACTTTGCTCAGGCTTTTCAGAGTGACTACAATAACTTATAGATGCTGTGAACGAGATCGGTCAACTGGTTAGTCAAGTTATCCCGTCTCATAGCGCAAAGTCACATGACTTTTTTGATGCGCATGGAGGAATTTATTCGGTAAACGTGTTTCCATCGTAGTTTATGCGCATTTTTTCTTATCGGATAAAAAGTTTATCCTACTCAGTTGTGCGCATAATTTTTTTATGCGCATTTTCAGAATTTATGCGCATCTTGGCGTTTCCATCCAGCGAATTTTTTATGCGATAGTCCAAAATGCGCATTAAAATAGGTGGATGGAAACATAGCTAGTGTCTTGAACTTGATCCGAGCTGCAACTGGTAGCCAGTGCAAGGAGATAAAGAGAGGTGTAACATGGGCTCTTTTGGGCTCATTGAAGACCAGACGTGCCGCTGCATTCTGAATCATTTGTAGAGGTTTGATTGTGTTTGATGGAAGTCCAGCCAGAAGAGCATTGCAGTAGTCCAGCCTAGAAATGACAAGGGCCTGGACAAGAAGTTGTGCACCATGCTCTGTCAGAAAGGACCTGATCTTTCTGATGTTGTGTAGTGCAAACCTGCAAGATCGAGCAGTCATTGCAATGTGCTCTTTGAAGGTCAACTGGTCATCAAAGATTACACCGAGATTTCTGACCGAAGTTGATGGGGCAATTGTTGATGAACCTAACTGAATCGTGAAGTCATGCTGTAGGGTTGGAGTAGCAGAGAAAACAAGAAGCTCAGTCTTTGCCAGGTTGAGCTGTAGGTGATGTTCTTTCATCCATGCCGAGATGTCCGCCAGGCAGCCTGAGATCCATGCAGCTACCGTTGGATCATCTGGTTGAAAAGAGAGATAGAGCTGTGTGTCATCAGCGTAGCGATGGTAGGAGAAGCCATGTGCCTGTATGATGGGACCCAGTGATGTCGTGTATGTGGAGAAGAGGAGGGGTCCAAGAACCGATCCCTGAGGAACCCCAGTGACCAGTTGATGTGCTTTGGAAACCTCACCTCCCCAGGCCACCCTGAAAGACCTACCAGTGAGATAGGATTCAAACCAGCGAAGTGGAATCCCAGTGATGCCCAGAGATGAGAGGGTAGACAGGAGAATCTGATGATTAACAGTGTCAAACGCAGCAGATAGATCCAGCAGAATGAGGACTGATGATTTGGAGTCTGCTTTTGCAATTCGCAGGGCTTCAGTGACTGAGAGTAGCGCAGTCTCAGTTGAATGGCCACTCCTGAAACCTGACTGTTTAGCATCCAGTTTGTTGTTCTGTGAAAGAAACAATGAGACCTGGTTGAAGACAACTCGTTTGAGTGTTTTCGCTATGAATGGAAGGAGAGAGACAGGTCTGTAGTTTTCAGTAAGAGAAGTGTTTAATGTAGGTTTCTTGAACACTGGGGTTACCCGAGCCTGCTTGAACGCAGTGGGCAAAATGCCTGTGAGGAGAGATGTGTTGATGATGTGTGTGAGTGCTGGTAAGAGTGTGGGAGAGATTGCTTGGAGAAGGTGTGATGGGATTGGGTCTAGAGGACATGTTGTAGGATGGCTGGAGAGAAGAAGTTTGGATACCTCTGCCTCAGTGAGTGGACAGAAGGAGAAGATGGGAGTTTTAGCAGTGGATGTGGTTGGTTGGAGGTCGCGTGTGTGTGGAGGAGAGAACTGACTACTGATTGTTCTAGTTTTGCCTGTAAAAAAAGTGGCAAAGTCATCAGCTGTTATAGAAGTGGTGGGAGGTGGTGGAGGGGGACAGAGGAGAGAATTAAATGTTCTGAAGAGGTTACGCATGTCTGGAGCGCTGTTGATATTGTCGTGGAAATGTGAGGATTTGGCAGTGTGGACTTCAGCAGAGAAAGATGAGAGCAAAGACTGATACCTACTCGGGTCCGACGATTCGTTTGATTTGCGCCATTTTCTCTCTGCCGCTCTGAGTTTGGTCCGATGTTCACGAAGAACCTCGGATAACCAGGGGTTAGAAGGGGCAACCCGTGCTGGGCTGGAGGAGAGAGGACAAATGTCGTCAAGACAAGAGGTTAAGGTCTGGCATAGAGTGTCAGTAGCTGCATTCACATCCAGAGATGAGAAATGGGTAGGTGAGGGAAGAGAGGAGGATACTACAGAGGACAGATGTGAGGGAGAAAGGGAGCGTAGGTTTCGTCTAAAAGTAACCGGTAAGGGGGTTGATGGCACATGGGTATCAAAAAGTAATGTAAATGAAATGAAGAAATGGTCAGAGATATGTAGTGGTTGCACCAGAATGTTATCTGCAGTGCAATTGTGTGTGTAAATTAAATCAAGTTGGTTGCCTGATTTGTGCGTGCTAGAAGTGGTAAGGCGTTTGAGATCAAATGAAGCTAGGAGTGAATGGAAGTCTGTAGCATAAGGCTTGTCTAGATGAATGTTGAAATTGCCAAAGACTAAGAGTGGAGTGCCAACCTCCATGAAAGAGGACAGCAGCCCGTCCAGCTCCTCTAGGAAGGTGGCTAGAATTTGGCCAGGGGGACGGTAAATTACCACAATCTGGAGTTTTATAGGAGCTGTTACCGTAATCGCATGACATTCAAATGAGTTGTAATTGCATAGGGGAGAGTGGGTTGAGTATGTCCAATTCTTTGAAATGAGCAGCCCAGTACCCCCACCCCGGCCAACTTGACGTGGAGTGTGAGAGAAAGAGAAATTGTTAGAGAGAGCAGCTGGGGTTGCTGAGTCTTCTGGACGAATCCAGGTCTCAGTCAAGCCCAAGATGCTGAGTGTGGATTGTAAAGAAAAAGCAGAAATGAAGTCAGCTTTGTTGACCGCTGACTGACAATTCCAGAGACCCACAGAGAAAGAAAGAGGTGCGGTAGAAGATGTAGAGATAGGGCGCAGGTTAGCAGGATTACGTTGCCGTCTGCGTGTGATGTTAGAACGTGGTTGAGAGACAACCGGAATGGTTTGGAAACACATGATCGAGGTGGAAAGAAAGAGGACAGAAAAAGAGAGTGTGTGAGGGAAGATAGAAATGATACTTAAGGTCGTTGCTCGGTTAAAGTCGCGCAGGAAAAAGTCGTTCGTCTTTACACTCGTCGGTCTTCACACGAGGAGGCTGAACACGACGCTTCCGCAGACGCTTCCGCAGACGCTTCCGCGTCAGCGCACGGACATCAAGTAAATACACAGTCTAACAGACTAGAGTGAAAACAGCTGTGGCCGGCTTCTGATTAGCCCAGCTAATAGCCCAACGGAGTGCTAATAGCTCAAGACGAAACTAACACTTAGCACAAGGAGCAATGCAAATGACACAGGCTCCTTCTTAGCCGAGGCGCAAATTATTATAATTACCAGTAAGTGCAATCAAAAATATCAACCTCAACGAAAAAGCAGAATAGAAATAGGTAGGAAACGAAGTATTCCTTCCTAGCAGCAAGTAAATAATTTAAACAACAGATCTATTATTATTATTGTTGTTGTTTTATTGAGTTCCTCACTCTGAGCATCATGTGACTTCAGAAGACTTTAATATACCACACGAGTGTAGACTGTAGATACTTTTATGGTGCATATTTGGTACTGTTTGCTCTTTCTGGAGCTTGACCAGCTAGCCACTAGTCACTATGAAATGATCCCTCATTTTATGGCATGAAACGTTGGCTTGAAATGTCAAGAGGCAATAATGACAAAATCTTGTTTTTAGGTACACTTTAGAGTAAAGTATCTTCCTCTCTAACAACTAAAAGGAGCTGTTCCCAGATCAGTTTTCAGGGAGGGGTGTAAAAGTGCCTCTGTTGCAAATCAATGCTATTGGTTTGTGAGTGAAGCTTTACCTCTGAAAAGGTAGCAGTGTCCGGGAGAGGATTCATGGCATGTGAGCATGTGTTTGAACACCTGCAGGAAGTCTCACACTGGCAGCAGAGGCACAGGAAGTCAGCTTTTCTATTCCTGACCTGGTCAACAAACACAGCCTCACCCAGAACACCCAGTCGGGAGAGTCCCGCACAGCGCTGTTAGTGTGCTCATTTCCCAGGGCGGGACTGGACCCAATCACAGCATTATCTCCAAACATTTCCTCGGAAAACTCTGTTTTTGACCATGATTCGGGGAGAAGTCAAGAGGATTTCGCTTCTGTAGATGAGTAAAGATGGGTTAACGCTGGAAAACATCACCAAATCAGTCAATCAATCATCAATACATCTTTCAATCCAGCTTCATTTTACAGGGTTTTAGTTGTGTTGTAAACTAAGAACAGCTCAAAATGCTCCAGAAGACAAGAAACAGGATTAAAAACTGTACATGCCTATAATACCATTAACACTTGATTTTATTTTAAAGGGACATTCTGGACACATGCTTAAGATTTCCATCTTTTAAAAAGACTATCAACAAGACTTGACTCTTTGTGATCAGGACACTTTCATCTTGACAGCTGAAATATCACATATTGCATGGAGCCAAATAAAAGATGTGCAGCCTTGTGATGTACATAAGATGATCAGCATCGTATGTACCAAACATGTTACTTCTTATGAACTCCAGTGAATAAGATCTCAGTTTAAGTGCAATTGAGTGTATATTAAAAAAAACTACCAAAGAAGATGGGATTTAATGTTCAGATAAGTCTACTCAAAAGCATCTAAAGGGTAGACATCCCTGAAGACTCTGAATGTTCTGTATGTACCTGTATGTAACTTTACAGTCCAAAGGCAATATACATTAATGTGCATAACTTGTATTCTGGATATGTATTCAACTTGTTTTAAAAGTTTCTGTGAACACTGCAGTCAGAAGCTGTGTCAAATCTTTGTGTAAATACATGCATCTCAAACCTATTCACCTCCAATATTTACTTTATAATTGGAAATGGTTAGGTTTTGGATAGGTGTGAGTTTAGGGACTTAAAAATATTAATACAATTGTTAAATATGCCTGTATATAATGTAAAATATTCATAAAGATATTACCGGTATTGTTTTTTTTTATTATTATTTATTTATTTTTTAAATCATGCATAGACAAAAGACATGCATAGACGGTAGTGCTTTATTTTACAGTCCTGTTCCACATGTACTGTACATACTATGTACTTATTACAGCAATTACAATAACTGGATAATATATAAGTACCCCTAAACCTAACCTTAACCCATGTATTACATTGTAGACTTTTTTTCCTGAGTAAACGATGAGCGCTGCCATTACGAATTCTACCTTCTGATTGGATGCTCTTCTGTTCCGGTCTCCATAGGAACCCATTCAAATAGGCCACATAGACGTGCTGTGTTTTGTTTCTGCTCGAGAGGCTGCTTTAGAGAGCGCTCTCTTACAGTGTTGCCATGTCCTCATTTTTACAAGTGTGTTTAGACATGTTGTTTCGTCTTAGCTCATAAAGATAGGCACTTTATGGAGTTAATAAAGTGGTCTGATGCAGATATGAGATATGATTTTTTTTTTTTTTTTAGTGTTACAAAACATAAAGTATTTGGGTGTTTTAGTGTTTTTTTTTTTTTTTTTTTTTTTTTTTTTTGTGCTTGTTTGTGTTTGTTTTTTCTATGGCGATCTGGCAACATTGACACTACCACAGGGCTCGTGAGCGCAACTAGCCCTGTGTCAAGGTGTGCTAAGGTTAAGATTTCTTTCACTGCTGTTTTCTTGTATCTCACATACAGACGAAGACACATTTTTGATGCACGTTCAAATACGTCATTAACAACTAGTTGTCCAGTTCAGTTCTGTACACACTGCATAGAATTTCTGTAAATGCGGTTGTCACTACCTGTACTTTTTGGGAGTTAATGTTGTTGTCAAATGCAGTTGTCACTCCTGTGTTTTAGTGAATTATGTGTGTACAGAATGTGATAAAGGAGTAAAAGGTGAACTGACAACCGAATTTAGCTGCAGTGTGTACATGGCCTGTACGTGGCCATAGTGCCCATCTGTTTTTAATGCAGCTATCATCAGCAGCTTCGTGTCATCTACACACTCATTAAACTTTGAGGAGTAAAGCACTGACAAATGACAGTCATGGCTATGGAGCCATGTGCTTTTTAAAAACATTTTAATAAGTTTAACATTAGATTATCAGCTCGGAATATACGCTAATTTGACTAGAAACACTGGAGACCGGATAATGCAAAGCATCCTTCCAGTTAAGAGTCAGAGACTTCTGCGTTCAGGAAAAATGTCTATACTACCACTACTTTCTTGGATAAGTACACTGTAATTTCACCATGCACTTGTTTTCAAAAAGAAAACAAGATTATTTTGCTTACCCCATTGGCAGTTTATTTTGCTTGTTTCGAGCAAAAACGCACTTATTTTTTTATTTTTTATTTTTTTTCCTGAAAACAAGACAATAATTTTTACTTGTCTAGAAAATCCTTCTTGATTTAAGAATTTTTAGATATTTTGGCTGGAAACAAGACAAAAAAAAACAAAACAAACAAACAAACAAAAAAAAAATCTAAGTAAGAAAAGTAACAGATGCTTTTGTCAAAAGTCACTTACAAGTGAGGAATACAATAAGTGATTCATCATAAAGGGGCAAATAATATGAGAAGTGCTAGTAATACAAAGTTTCAGACATTGTTTATATTAGTACAAGCTACAACAGAGAGGGCTTAAGAGAACATGGAGGTGTTTCAGTGATGGGTTTGGTGGTTTCTGAGAGCCGCAGAAAATGTCCATCCTGAGTTTGATTGGTGAATTTTTCATAGTATTGCAACAGTCCACAGACTATGACAATGACTTATTTACTAATGAAATATGAATGAAAGGTGAAAAAGAAAGAAAAGTGTGATTACAAGAGATAAATTAGTAAGGTAAGGTTTCTAGGAAGGCCAGAGTTAAGCCAGTTTCACTTCTTTAAAGGTGGGGTAAGTGATTTCTGGTAGCCAATGTTGATATTTCAAATCACCAAAACAAACACGCCCCTACCCCAAAAGGGTCTCGCCCCTATTTTGATAGCTTCGCCCCACACATACGTATGCAACCCAGGCAATGATTAGTTCTGTGAAACAACGCAAAACCAATGTTACTCACCTATCGAGAAGAAACAAAGCAACCTCAGCGTCCGATCACAGACCTAGCTTTCTGCTCCTTGAGTTCTCTCCAGCGCTGGAAAGCTGATCCGATATTTACACGGGTCCTACTTCTTGCCTTATCGTAACACTGTGTCTACACCGGACACGAGCGGCGCAGCACGACACAATACTATAGGACACATTGTAATCAGTGATGCTGTCTACACTGGATGCAACAAATCCTGATTGGCTACAAGTTTGTTTTGGTTCTCGGCCCGACTCAGTTTTCTAAAGCGTTTTTGAAAAAATAAATACCCCACCTTTAAGTCAATCATTGGATGATCTCTCTGTTTATTTTAATAAATAACTCCAGTGCCTGAAGTATGAACAGATGCACAGAAATTAAACTGAGGATAAATAAAGTTAAAGACTATCATTCTCATCACTGTCCCACTGTTGCAATATAATCAGAGTGTATTTGATGAAAATCTGCACTGGTAAGCTCTTCTCATTCCTATTTATTTATGCAGTTGAAGGCTAATTTAGTGCAGTGAACAATCATTTTGAAAATCCTCCTTTCAAGTTTCCCAGCGTCTGCCTTTATTTGTGTTTCATCTACCTTAGGGATTTGATTTTACAGCCCATTCAAGACAGTTTATACTTAATGGCAGGGCGAAAAGAATATTAAAAAAAAAAAAAAAAACATTAATGATGATAAATATTTCTGGTCATTTCTAAAATCATTACTAAGCAATTCTCTGTTGGAGATCAACTCTGACATATTGTCATATAGAAATTGCATTGATGTCATTATTTTTGTGGCGACTAGATTAGATATTCTTTATCACCAGGCCAAAAGAAAAAAACATTTCTCTGAAACGTAAATGAACATTTGGTCTTAAAATATATGCTGGCCAACAGATTTCACAAGATCTGCTAATATCTCATGTAAAGAAAAATAAAGTTATTTATTTCTGTGGTTCACTGCTCAGGCCAGCCAAAAATAATCAGATTTTTTCAACCGCTAGACATAAACAGATGGTAGATACACTATTATCTTGAGCATGGCCAAGACCAAACACATTCACACATTCAGGAAAGAGGACTGAAGTTTAAACTGAAAAGCTTAGCGTCACAAAAAAAAAATAAAATAAAAAAAAAACAACTCCACTCCAGATCTTTCCCACTTACTGCTTTTAAGCTCTCAGACCTTTAACCATCTGATGTTTATAGAAATGAAATGGAAATTAAATTTGACCAAAGGAGGGAAAGGGGTAATGTGGCCAAGTTAAATTGGTGTTGATGCACTAATGCACGTTCCATTAGATGAATTTTAAGCCAGGTTTGCCGGCGAGGGTATTGACTGATAAACCTCTTTGGCCTCTTTTGAGCTTTTTAATGATACGTTGTTTGGTTTTGTTCGGTTTGAGGAAAGTTGGAAGCGTTAGACCAAATCCACTGGGAGAGGAGTTCGGCATCTCGAGCAGGGTCTGCAGCTGCAGCGCTGGGCATCTACCACCGTGACACTGAGCTTTCAGAGAAACACAAATAAAACAAACCTACAGCAGCCGTGACCTTTTCCAAAGTCCATCCACGGTCCGCTGCCCACGGCTCCTGAACCCTTCAGAAATGTGGAAGGTCTGAGTTGTGGGGTGCGTGTATCAGGGAACATGTTGACTGAAATAATTGGGCCAGCGGCGTCTTCCTCCACCTGACTGCGCGGCTCACCCGGCGTCCCCTGCTGGCCTGAGATCAGCTCCGCCGTACAGCCCGAGTCTCAGATCACTGTTTATTAAGCATGGATGATCTACCGTTGGTTTCTGGTGCAGTATGTTACTGCTGGCCTATAAAACAGCTGAGGTTCATTAGTTCCTTGCAAACGACAGATGTTACAGACTGATGGATGTGATGATTCTGTGAGAATTATGACAAGGCACATTTTACTTGGGTGTAGTGTTGGTATGTGTCATTTAATGGAAATCAAGTTTGTCATTACACCAAATATAATTTGAACAAATTTCGTAATAATCCTCCATAACACTGGAAAACAAATTAATAACTCCAGTTTACAACTACCCAACCAGTGTTATTTTAAAATCAATAAGATACAGGTATAGTTTTTGTTAATATTTTTTTAATTAGATTTTATTTTTAAATTTTCTGATTTCATGTTAATTTTAGTTAAAGTTTTAGTAATTATTGTGTTTTTGTAATTTTTACTAGTTTTTTGTTGTTTTTAAATGTCTATATTGTTTATATTTTTTAATATATTTTTTAGTACATAAAGATAAACTAAGTGAAAACAAGAAATGTTGCCTTATATTTTTTATATGATATTTACTTTCACTTTTAGATAACAAACATTTGTATTTTTTTCCCTTTATTTATTTATTTGTGTGTTTGTTTGTTTGTTTTGGTTTTAGTTAACTATAATAACCCTGTTTCCAACTTTACAAGCAATGTATTTACATTATTCAAAATATACTACATGGCAAATCTGACTGATTGTTTCTATTCGCATTAAGGCATTATAGACATTGGCATTATGAATTTATGTAAATCTGCTTTGAAACAGTGTGTTTTGTAAAAAGTGCTGTATAAATAAAATTGGCTTGACTTGCTGTTAGTCACACTGCCTGAACTTTGTCAGAGATTAAAATTGATGACGAACACAATTAAAGGGTCACCAGTGAGACTGTCACAATAAGCCATCCAAAACTGCTAATTCCCCACTATAAGGAAATCTTTCATGTTTTCTAAAATTTGTCTCAGATGACAAAAACCATACAGCAAGCACAGGCTTTAGTGGTGTGACAAATTTTCTATATGTGGCCTCTGATGTTTAAATCATTTTGTTTTTGCCTTACATAAGTGTCAACCTCCGCATCCAATTAAAAGAAGACAGAGAGAGAAACGAGAGGCGGCAGAAGAAGAAAAAAGGATGGGGTGAAAAATGATAATGCCATATTTAAAAAAAAAAAAAAGATGGTGTTGCAGATTTGCCAGGTATCCATGGCAACCGCTGCAGACTCAACAAAAGCTGGGTCGATATGGCAAGCGCATGGCACAACATGAGACATGTACAGAATACAGGAAACTGTCAACATCCAATTACCATGTGTTATTATTCACATCACTGATGATGATGATGATGATGATGTGAATACTAGTTATTCTTCATGTACTTATTAAGTGATATAGTTTGATTATGCACTGAGCTGCATGAAGTATATTCATAAATAATTTATACCCAAAAAATCATGTGAATTCATAAAGCTTGCTTAAATAAAGTGAGGGTCAAAAGTGCAAAATCCTGCCGTGAATCACTGCTTCCTCTCTAATCAAACATTCGGATCTTGAGCTGTAGAGTGACCTGGACTGTGGGTGGCTGACACAAACACACACACACATACTTTTACTGGAGGGCTTCTTCATCTAAATCATGAAAATATGTTAGCATTTGTCTTCAGTTCTGTATTTGTTTGTCTTTTTTTTTTTTTTACAAAGTTACTTGCTGCAGCACATGCATACAGAGCTCCACCTGTGCCTGCGCTCGCATGCGTTTGCAGCGCTGACCGTCTGAATGTAATTAGCGGATATGACAGCAGCGTCTCTGAGCAGGGGGTTCCCAGCACAGCCCAGCCAGCCCTAATGCATCCTGACATCCGCTCTGAACAATGCAGGCTGGGCCTCACCCTGGGAAACATATGCCAACACCGCTACCGTCCAGCCATTCATGGGCCGCATGAGGAAAAGGCCCAACATTAATGCAGACAGACTCATGTAGTGCAAAATCAGCTAATGCCCTTTCACCAGACATAATGCCATGTGAGCAGACGACTTCCTTGGGCTATCTATATAGGTCAGTGCCGAGCGTCCCGTAATCTCGCTTCAGATGAGCTTCCACGTTATTGGCTTGGGAGTGTTCCTTAATCAGAAGTGCTGAGATTGCAGCCGTTACATTTCTGGGAGGCAATCTTTCAGAGCAGGCACAAAGTCTAATATTTTTAGATTTGCTTTCATGAGATTTGTGGCAAAATTTACATTACAAATCAGCACAGTATTTTTAACTATCAAAGTGTTAATTTTTAAAAGAATTTATTTAAAACTTTAGGCATCAATTTTAAAAGCCTCATTTGCTCTGGGGAAAAAAAAAATAGATTGCAGTTAAATCATTTCATGGACCAACAAAGAAACGAAGACTGACAAATACTTTAATTCTACAACAGATACTTATCTAAAATATGACACACAAAAAAAAAAAAAAAAAAAGAAAAGCTTACATGCACTTTCACAGTTTGATTTCAAATTGCACCAGTCTATTTCTTGCAAAGTCAGACTCACAGTACTTGACAGTAGCTTAGCTTCATCCAGCATGTATATACTTTAATTGCTCTACAGTAAGCCTCAGCGCTGTGTGCTTGCTCCAAAAGAAAGGCTGATAGGTCCTTTACATGCAATCTGTTAGCAATCGCATCATTTCATGGAACAAACTGATTGGCTTCTGCTAATTATACAGCCAATGAAATTGCTCACTCAACATTTCAATAGTTTGGTTCAATGTTCACTGTTATCAATTATCCTGCAATGCTATCAAAATTCCTCTGAAACCCTCTACCTCCGCCAGCACCACGTGTCTAGATCTGCTACAGGATTCATGTCAATTCATACAGCAGCAGCATATCTTACATGCTCACAGCAGCGTATCTATTAGCAGTAGCAAGCCCATACTTGCTCAGCAGCAGTGTGCGAAGCAGATCTCATCCACCAATACCAAATGCATTAACCCTTTTATCCATTAACATGCTAAAACTATTCCAAGAATTGTAAAGATTCAAATATATATTATAGCTGATACTTACAAACCACTCTGTATATTGTAAATAATATAATGGACATATACTTAAAATAACTGTGCATGTAGTAAAACAATATAAAAGCTTTTAAGTTTAGAAACATTTTGAGTCCCCCTCCCTTGCCTCACTGTAATGGAGCAAACAAGACGTGAGATGTGCGGATCTATGTGCAAAGCGTTTATATACAGTGACGCGGTCAGAACACAGGCAGGGTCAAACAACAGCAAACAGGTATGGCACGGGCAAGACACAGAGTAATCCTAGGACAAGTGTGGGTTGACGATCGGCGAACAGTATCCAACAGGGTAAGGTAGAGAGATAATCCAGGTACAAGAGCAATCCAGGTCCGAACAGTGAGAACAGTGAGACAAGGGTAAATACAGGGAACACAGACTAGAAAACAACAAACAGGTTCCGTATCGCAGCTAACACTAGGGGAGTGATAAACGCAGGACAACACTGGAACTGAACAGAAACACAGAATGGCACGGTAAGGCAGCTAGCGCTAGAAGAGAGCTATACGCACATCAATACTCGGCAACTAGATCAGGATCTGAGAGTGCTTTATGTAGTGTATGTAATAGCTCTTAGGTGAGCGTGTGATTGGTGACAGCTGTGTGATCAGTACAATCAGCTGAGTGATCAGTGCAATCAGCTGTGAGTGTGTGTGTATCGTCAGTGCAATGGATGATGGGTATTGTAGTTCGTGGGTGACATGCAACAGTAGTGTAGTGCAAGAGTCAATGTGGTGGAAGGGCGACCTCTGATGGTGAATGGACGGAAGACCATGAACCAGATTCGTGACAAGAGCTCCCCCCCCCCCCAGTTGACCACCACGGCAGAGCAGATGGAACAGTCGGAGCAGAAGACCACCAAGGCAGAGCAGACAGAACAGAAGGAACTGAGGACCACGGCAAGAACTGGGACCTAGGAAACACTGAGACACACAAGACAGACAGAGTATTTATGGCCCCAAGGGCCAAGGCAGGGAACAAAGGAAGTCCATCAATATTTTCCCAGATGACAGCCAAGCGGGCAAACAGTCCATAATCAGGTTCTTTGACTGTAACTGAACTGACAGATAGATCAAAATCTGGTGCATTGACAGGGACTGAATCAGACAGTTTAGTGACAGAAGAGTTCACATGACATGAGAGTTCACAGACAGCCTCCATAGCCGTGACTGGACAGGACGAGAGTTCAGGAACAGCCCTTCTGGCTGCGAAAGGACAGGTAAAGAGTTCACAGACGGCCTCCATAGCCATGACAGGGCAGGACGAGAGTTCAGGGACAGCCCTTCTGGCTGCGAAAGGACAGGCAAAGAGTTCGTGAGTGGATATCACTGACACCTCCGAAGGTTCTGCAGCGGTTGCCGCCACCTCTGGAGGTTCTACAGTGGTAACAGTCTCCTTGACTTTGACACGACAGGCTGAGAGTACATTGCTGGGTGCCACCACCATAAAAGGAGCTGAAGCGAGCACCGCCGCTTCAGGAGGTTCTGCAGCATGTTCCGCCACCTCAGGAGAAGCTGCAGCGGGTGCCATCGCCTGGGGCAGTTCTGTAGTGGTGTACGCAGTCCAAATGCAACAAAGCAATTCCCATCATGGGAAGCGCTTTGGACAGAGGAATTGGAGCAGGAACAGGAGGGTTAAAGTGAGCGGGTTTGAGGATACCAGCAGTGCGTGCTGACACTAGCGGTGGATCCCTCACACTGGACACCAGACTAGGATAGTGAAGAACTGACCTTGAATCTCTGGGTGTGGCAGACAGGACGTGACGAAACTTAGGATGATCAGCTGAGATGTGACGAGATTCTGGCAGATCAGCTGAGACGTGATGAGATTCTGGCAGATCAGCTGAGACGTGATGAGATTCTGGCAGATCAGCTGAGACGTGATGTGACTCTGGAAGGTCAGCGGAGACGTGAAGAGACTCGTGACGATCAGTTTGGACATGACTTGACTCGTGAAGATTAACTGTGACTGGGCTTGACACTGGATGATTAGTTGTGACGTGGTGTGACTCTGGATGACCAACTGTGACGTGGTCTGACTCATGACGATCAACGGTGACTTGACTAGACTCATAATGATCAACTATGATCTGACTGGATTCACAAAGATCGACTATAACTTGATTGGGCTTTTTAACATCAACTGTGACTTGACTTGGCTCTTTAACATCAACTATGAATCGACTTGGCTCATTACTGGCGGCAATGACATGACAGGGTGTTGTTGTGGCCGCCATTTTGTGAGCGCGCTCTGTTGCGTCTGCCATTTCAGTCACAGATGCGGTGTCGCGTTCCTCTTCCGCAACACCCACAGTAAATAAAGAGTCAGCACACAGCAAAGCATAGTCCATAAAGTCCTTTAAACTACAATTAAACTTCCCTTCGGGTAAACATGACTTAATAGGCTCATTTAACCCAAAACGAAAAATGTATTTTAATATGACCTCATCAAAGGGTACCCTGTAAGTTATCTCACAGAATTGAGTGACGTACTCCTCAATAGATGAACTCCCTTGTCTCAGGTCGAGCAGCTGGTCGAATGGATCCATACCTGGCCAGGGTTCCTTAGAAAAGCCACTGGATCCTTGTGGGGCCGTGTATTCTGTAACGGAGCAAACAAGACGTGAGACGTGCCGATCCATGTGCAAAGCTTTTATATACAGTGACGTGGTCAGAACACAGGCAGGGTCTAACAACAGCAAACAAGTATGGCATGGGCAAGACACAGAGTAATCCTAGGACAAGCGTGGATTGATGATCGGCGAACAATATCCAACAGGGTAAGGCAGAGCGATAATCCAGGTACAAGAGCAATCCAGGTCCGAACAGTGAAAACAGTGAGACAAGGGTAAATACAGGGAACACAGACTAGAAAACAACAAACAAGTTCCGTATCGCAGCTAACACTAGGGGAGTGATTAACGCAGGACAACACTGGAACTGAACAGAAACACAGAATGGCACAGTAAGGCAGCTAGCGCTAGAAGAGAGCTATACGCAGATCAATACTCGGCAACTAGATCAGGATCTGAGAGTGCTTTATGTAGTGTATGTAATAGCTCTTAGGTGAGCGTGTGATTGGTGACAGCTGTGTGATCAGTGCAATCAGCTGTGAGTGTGTATGTGTCGTCAGTGCAATGGATGATGGGTATTGTAGTTCGTGAGTGACATGCAACAGTAGTGTAGTGCAAGAGTCAATGTGGTGGAAGGGCGACCTCTGATGGTGAATGGACGGAAGACCATGAACCAGATTCGTGACACTCACACTGCCTGCTTTCCCCCTTTACCTCACCAATACACACACGAGTCTGGTTAGAGAGAACAAAGTTCTTTGATAGTTATGTGTAAGTAGGTTGTCAAGGCTATTTTATTCACTTTGAATATCGGATGAAGTGATTCTTTCTCTTTAATACAGATGATGCTGGATCATTAATAAATTAGTCATGACAAAAAATGATGTCCGAAGTATTTTTCTATGAGCTTGTTTAATACCGTAACTTGTTGGATAATAAGTCACTCACTACAACTAACACGGCGATAAGCCTGAGTGTGAACTGATATTAGGCTATCATCTACCGATTTGTTGGGTTTTGCTGGCAGATCAGTGGGCTTGCTGCGGTTCTTAGTCCCAGACAAAACCTAAAATACTATGTGGAGGACACAAAATAGTTTAATAATTATAATATGACCGCGTGGTGAACCTATAAACCAAACTCATATATAAACACGGTCTCCATGCTATGTACATATGCTGTGTACACATATCTATCCTTACAAGTACAATTTTGGCTGTGTTTTTGTGTCCCCTTAAAAAATTGACCTTGAGAAATTTTATGTTTAACCCCACCGTTAGATGAAATTTACGCCCTTGTAGCTAGCTGTACATTATCTCTTAAATATTGTACATTTCTGATATTTAACCTTATGATCTTTTTATGCCCAATCTGTGTCCAATAAGTCATTTAGTCCACAGTCTCTAAAACCATAAGACTTGTGTTCCTTCATGCCATCTCCTTGAAAGGCAAGGGCAGACAGGTGGGCAGTGAAACATCTGGATGAGAGAGCCCCTGACACTAACCCTCTGCTCTCAGCGCTCATGTGGCAGGACGCTGTCCTCTTAACAAGTTCCAGGGGGACACAAGGGTCCTGCCACGGCTGCCACAGCGTCCTAACAGGGAAGAGACAAACAGCGACAGGTCAGCCAGGTTTTAAAGCTGTCTGACGGCTGGGCACATGTGCTGTCATCCACCGGAGGGTCGGCACCACTGTCTATGGACTGACTTTCCTCATTTGTGCTGAATTAAGCCCATGTCACCAGCTAATTAATGTCACTTCTCAATGTGAATGATTGTATATGCAGATTACCTCGAAAAAAAAAATAAAAAATACTGTAAATAAGTTGAATGTTTATGGTATATGCCTGATCTGTGTGGTTTCTGTGTTGTTTACTGTCTTGAGTGATATTCTGGTTTCTCGATACAGGATTTGTACAGATTTTTAAGTTTAAAATTCATTATTTCTACAAATATCATGACAGTGTGTCTCTCTGAGTGTTTAGATCACTTCATGTACAGTGGTGTATTTAAATAACGAACATTGTCAGTCATCACTGTCATTGTCATACATGTCAATGTAAATCACTGTTTCAGTTATTGGTCACTCAAGCTTATTTAACAGCTCATCCAGTCATCAAATAGCCAGGCTTCCAGTCAGACAAAATGCACATTCATGTAGATTAAAGTGAACCATGGCTTTCATTTCCAAAATAGTAAAATTCACCAAGAATTATATTTAGACAATATTTATACATAGACAAATTTCATTTATGGCTTACGGTGCTGTCTTCAGAATATTTCCACTGTTTTCAAGGTACCTACAATTTTTATTTATTTATTTATTTTATTTATTTATTTATTTATTTTTAATTAAATAATAATTCAACTTTAATAAGGATGTTTGAATTAGGCAAAAACATGTACAACCTGAATTTTAGGCCTGCATCCTAATGTTTCACCAACATATTTATGAAAATAAATGAGAAAGCTTGGGCAGTGTTGCTGACTCTGTTTAGGTAGCTGGCTGGCTAATGTAATTACCAAGATATACAGAGTCTAGTGAAGTATGTATCAAATGATTAATACATTTTTAAACATTTAGAACATTCACACTAAATGCAACACAAATAAAAGCTAAACAAATCACAGATGTTCGATCCACACCAACAGCGAAATGAGTCAAGGGCTGGTTACACCACATTTTTCATTTCACTGACTTTTATTCTTTTTTGGATGTTGTGTGTTTTGTAATGTCATAAGGGCAACATACATCAGCATATGACTGGCATCGGTGCCTACTGTTACATCATTACACTTATGGTCATGCCCACTGGACTGTATGGATTGTATGTTTGTTCAAAGCATTTATCTGTGGATTGTTTTGGAAATGAGGCACAGTGTAATACAGGGTTCACAAAGAAACTATTGCTGAAAGATGAAGTAATGCCAGCTGTATTGGATCTGACAGCAGCTACATCACAACACATAAGTAAACAATTTCTAAAGTGCTTTGTCTGGAAATAATGGTTTTATATGAAAATGTTTTCAAATCACTCACTCATATGCAATAGCGGGTGGGGATGTTGATGTTTTGTCCTATGCAATGACATGAGTGGCTGTTTACTGACAGCTCTTAAAGATGCAGCCCTAAAACTGAACATTTCTGACAGAGGGTCAAAGTATAGATAGAAAATAACTTCTTTTTTTATTTTTTTCCTTGGAATGTATGACTGTTTTTTTTTTTTTTTTTTTTGTTTTTTTTTTGTGCAACATTATACGTCAGCCTCAAGGAAAATGATTATTATTATAAAGGCATGTCCTGTAAAGCTGCAGAATTGCAGTGATCCAGGACAATGGAGTATATTGTATATTTTTACATTTTGAATGTATTATTACTATTTTTAATATGCTGAAATTATGTTTTTAAAACAGACACTGCAGTGTGATGCCATATCACGTCATTTATTGATGTCATATCACTTTTTGAATATTTTAAGCATGTTAATTGATATGGCAATACTAATGTATATGGTCTTGATGGAATAGATTTTCTTTGCATGCTGAGCAAGTATGGACCTCCTACTGTCAATAGATACACTGCTGTGAGCATGTAAGACATGAAGCTGCTGCATGAATAGACATTCAGTAACGCCGTTGCAGATCAAGACGGGTGGTGCTGGGGGAGGTGGAGGGTCTCAGAGGAACTCTGATAGTATTAGGACCAGTTTACAGTAAACACTGAACCAAACTATTGAAAAGGTGAGCGAGCAATCTTATTGGCTATACAATCAGCAGAAGCCAATCCATTTGTACTGTGGAAAAGAGTGAATGCCAACAGATTACATGTGAAGGACCTATCTTTTTTTTTTTTTTTTTTTTTAAAGGAACTGTATGTTTTAACATTAAAGCAATAAAACAAATCACTATTATTTTAACATTTTTACAGCTCTTGTTATTATTTAAAAAGGAATTTAATGCAAAGAGAATAAAATCTGACTGATTTAGTTACCACAGGAATGACACAACTGGTTTCAGTGCAAAGATGAATATTCTAGTGTGGATTTTAATGTAAATATCAACTCATTTTACAACATAAACATGTGTAAAGTAAATAAGTAAGGGATTGCTGGTACTGTCACTAGAGCCACTAAATACTCTTTCCACTGTTTCCACACTCTTGTCTCTACATGATGAAATTACATCTTAAAGTGTGACTACATACTGATTTTAAAGTAATCATTTCAAGTTTTAATAAACATGTTTGTTTCAGGTTACCTTTGCATGGCTGGTGATGATGAGAGATGATTAATGCAAATGCGGATGGCATTTTTTTTTTTTTTTTTTTTTTGCTCATCAATCTATCACATGTAAATATTTGTGCAATATCAAACTATCCCTGCATGCAAGGGATCCAGGACATGACCTTTTGTCAATAAAATTATTTCCTTTTAAATAAAAATCACACTGGATGTTCTAAAAAAAAAAAAAAAAAATATATATATATATATATATATATATAATATTTGAAATAATTTAAACTGTAGATAGTAAACACATTTGTTTCAACCACAGCAAAGTTTGCCAGTATAAAGGCCTCTTCACACCACAAAATCCAAGTATAGCGAAAACTGTAAAGTTTTAAAAATCAATCTAACTCTAGTCTTCACAACAGCAAAGATAACACTGACATCCAGTCAAAATCCTTCTTTATTACTTTAAAATGCACACTGCAAATATTTTTACAGAATGCAACTGAAGCCCTTGCTTAGAATGAACAATTCTGAAGAATGTTATATTCTGTTACTATGGATGCCAATATAGTTACGACTAAAGATATAGTTCTTGATGTGAACGGGCCGTAACTGGTGTCTGAGTGGGAGGTCTTCCATGTGGAAGATTCCATAGGTGAAGCAAATTCTCCAGTGAATACAGAGAATATATCAAACTAACCTCTGCCCTGCTCGGCTCTGCTGGGATCTTTGCTTAAGGCTGGCCGGACACCAATTACATCGCCTGTGTGGCGGTTGGAGGCATCGGAGGGATGGGCTGCTGCCCCGTGGGTCACGATTCTCATCCTCTCTCAGCCCACCTCTGACACTCTGCTCCGCTTACCGTCGGACAGGAGCATCTCTCAGGTATACGGCCATCACTCAGCTGCTGCCCTTCGGTCCCCACAGACAGCTGGAAACGTCAGCAGCGTCACAGGAGAGTTCGGTTATGACTGTCTGTCCACATTGATCTGGGCAGGACCAAACCCTAGGGCTCACCTCCACCCAGATGTTTATGAGAGAGTCCATCCACTAGAGAACAACCATTTAAACATATGAAAAGTACATGTCACCGAACTGAAACACGTCAAAACCTCACTGTTTGTTGATTTTATTTTATTATAATATATTATTGTCATGGATGGAATGGATGGATGGATTTTCTCCAGAGGAAGTGTGACACATGAATAATAGCTTTCTTTGTGCATTAAAATCTAAGGATGAATGAACTCTCACATCAGCCTCAGTTCAACATAAGCATCATGTCCTGCTTTAACCTCCACATGAAAACCATAGTGTTACTGATTTACAAGATTCTAGCAGCAGAAAAAAAATGTGTGGAAACTGTGAAAATAATGACCAAACAAAACAAAACAGGTAGGGGATTGAGAGGTAAAGTGAGCCACTTTTTTACTTAACTTGACCTGTAGTCAAATACAAAGATGAACATTAATGAGGGAGACAATGATTTACTAATGCACAACAGTAGTTTAAATTTTATTTTTCAGCACATTATTTAGATTTTCATCAAGGGAAAAAAAAAGAATATTTGTAGTAATATTCTAAATAAAGTATTACTAAAATATTTTATATAAAATATTATATAAAATAAAATATAAAATATTCAGAATATTTTATAGTGCTTAGAATTTTTACAGTAATGCATATTGTAATGCAGTGAAGACATTATTCTGCAGGCAAAGCTCACTATTATTTGAGCCACTGACATGATTGCCTTTTTGGGAAATATTAATAAATCATGCCTTATCTAATTTACATGGGTTTATTTATTGACTGGCATGTATGATGTATAACTTTAGACTTGGGTAAATATTAGGCGCATCCAAATTACACACTATTCTGTGAAATTGCAGCATAAATAGTGTGAGTAGTGCATTCACACTGAAAACTCCAACAATGAGAAGTGCACTTCAAATACCTGCATGATGCACTTAATTAACTGGAAAAATGCAGTGTGGAATGCTGGACATTTCATGCACTCAGCTGTGGCAGCTTTAATTGCATAGTGTATGGACTCCCATGTTGGATGACAAAATAACTTTATAAAATTCGAACACGGTTGGGTATAGTATGTAATTTAGGGCACAACTCTTGATCTGCACACAAGGATCCATCCATGCAGTGATACGTACGGTAATGCAGAATGTCTGGTCATCATTGGCTGAGCTTCCAAAGGCAATCGCTGCATTTATTGACACAACTCATGTGAACGGGCCTTTAGTTGTAGCTTTTATCTTCCGTGTCCCTGGGAATCCGGTGGGCGACACTCAAAGTGCCAACCTTCAAGATACTCAAAGCGGCAGACACAAAGATGATCCCAGAACTGAATACATCTCACTCCGTCCTTTGCCATCTCTTCTCAGTCCTTTCTTCCTTATTCCCTTTTTGCCGTCTGTCTACTTTTTAGTCCCTTAAGCCTCGAGGAGATCAAATCCAGTCCAGCAGTGTGTGACTAACGTCGCGGCAGACAATACGCTGGTACGACGCTTTGATCATAAATCCATTTAACAGCAAGAATTTTAAAAGGAGAGAAGTGTGGGGAGAGGAGCGCGTCAGGCGCGTTACGGATCCTTCACGGCCCATCAGGCATGAGTATGCCAAGCACGTACACAATTAAGGATTAGTTTCTTTGACTGAGCCTCAAGCTGGAATACAAGAATCACCTTATTTCAGGAGTCTCGTGCGTATGCTAATCGCATGTGATAATAACAATTTTTAACAATGTAACCTATATCAAATGCAAATGTGAAATTTGTATTGAAGGTTTCTTGCTTAAAGCTTTTACTTTATTTTAGGCATACTGTGAATCTTTGCACAATTAAAAACATTGTTTAGCCATAAGCTTCATTCAGACGGGACTAGTTTTCCCTCAGGAAGTTCGCAGACGTACTTTGTGATTTCAACCACGTCCGAATCAAACACAGCTATGTTTTTATCCGGGTGAAATTTACAGAGCAAATTACCTGCTGTTTTCCAGCAGTATTCTCCTGTAGTGTCCTCGGAGAAATCTAATCCCGTCCGGATAGGAACGCCTGTGATTGTGGATATTGTGTTTCTTACCAGTGCTTCTCCTCATTTACGTTGACCTTTGTTGAATACCTTATCTAAAGCCACATTTTTCATTGCACTGTCTGGTGCAGCTTCATTTCGGATTTAGACCTTATAACCTACTTTCTGGGTAAAATAACAGTCAGTGGTTCAAATGCTGCCGGCATCTCATCCGGCGTGAAAAGAAAATTCAATCAGGAAAGAGAGACTGATCCCGGTTAATGCTCAGATGAGCATCAGGTCCATAACTTCTATTCTGCTCATAAAAACTGTTTTCTACTCTGCAAACGGCCTTAGATGAGCATGAGTTAGACAGCTTCTTTGATTATATTGGGGAAATGTAGTTTTGACACCACATGTCATGTGTAGACAATTGTAAGTGGTGTAACCAACAACAATAATCACATTACATTTCATCTGATGTGCATCAAAGCTTCAAATGTGGCTCATCCAATCAGTCTGACCATGATTTACAGTTTTGAGTCTTTCACTGTTTTTGAATCAGTATATTAATCATTTGGTCAGTTGTAAAGTATTTCATTCACTGGAACAATGGAAATAGCCTTTAGTAACTTCATCAAAAAAATAAATAAATAAAATAAATTATATATATATATATATATATATATATATATATATATATATATATATATATAGATATATAGATATATAGATATAGATATATAGATATATATATATTGTGGGATTGCAAATTACTCATACTAAATCTTTTGTTAATATTGGAAAGTCCTCTTTCAATTTTTACTACTACTAATACAATAACTATATCACAAAACAGTCAAGTCAGAATGAAATGACAGATGGTCAGATGAGTGTCAATAATTGTAAATTTAATGCTGTTCACAGTAAAAAATAAATAAATGAATAAAAAATAGTGTGTGCAAGATCATCTTGTAAATGATCTAGTAAAAGTAAATGATCGTAATCTTAATAATTCGTCATTTTGTGTAAGAATTATGTTGCATCATCTCTAAAGGAGGGATTTGTTGGATTTCTTCACTTTCTAACTGCAAGCAGAATTAAATAATGGCCCTCAGATCATCAACATGCCAAACCGCTGTTGCATATTCATTAGAAATATTTGAATGTTAGTTGAATGTATTTTTAAAGGAGTCAAACAAACCTTAAATTTCCTTTTCATCATTAAAGCAGTTGACGAGAGTGAGAGAGGTTTTAGCACTTCTCCGAGCTGTCAGACGAGGAGCGTCTCTCACCGCAGGCGGTCCACCACATATCTGATGCACCACTTTTGTCACGACAAAACTGGCAAGGTGAGAACTTCCCTGGTGAATGTTTGATAGTTTACACATGTTGAAGAGAGAAAGCGTTAGACGGAGGTCCAGATGTCTGGAAGAAAGATGAAGAAAACAACAAACCAAACAAATAAGAAAACCATCTCTGCATCCTCATCATCTGTCAGGTAACTTCTGTCCAGTCGTCACTGTCTGCCTAACATGTATAAAACAAAGCAATCACAGTGAGATGATTGAGAATGCTTTTAAGTGCTCTGAGCTCGAGCAGTTATCTGACTTTGTTCGCTGGTCGCTCCACGGGCCTGTGCAATGCCCATCAAATAAGAGCATATCAGATGAAGGAGAACTTCACAGGATGCTGAAGCGTTTGACATTCAACTCTAATGTATTATGCAGAAGAGTAAAATAGTGTGCAGCTTTTCAAATGCAACTGCAAAACCAATGCAGTTTGAGAGAACATACTCTAATGACACATCTTTTGGCTTCGCACACTTTTATTTTAGTGACTGGTTGTCACATTGTAGTAAGTAAAGGACTACTGTAGACAACGCAGTCACATTGCAGATCTGCTCTCTAATGTACCAAACCCTATAAAACATAAACCACATAAAAACCTAAATCCTCTCACTGCTGCCTCTCGCATATTGCTATAAGATGAACACATCTTTTATACAGCTATGTGAAGTGGGATTTTGGACCAGTGATATTGTGGAAGGAGCTATCTAATCTGAGCTGTGACAGAAATAACCAACTAAAGGAAGTTTGACTTGTCAAACTCATCTCTTATAATAGTAAGACAACAGGTCATAGCACCATCTTAAACACAATTTTGCTAATATTTGTGACAAGATACAAACCTTGATTTCTGTAGAGATCATCTTCGGCTCCATTATGATGATCATTATGTAGTCAATGACCTGCAGTTTGGCTGACAGGTGAGGATTAATTAGTACTGGGAGCTCGTTTCATGGGCCCTGGACCACTGGACCAGATTCGCTCTGACAGCTCCTGGTAAAACCTGCGGTGATGGCAGATGCTCTGGAGAGGTAATGCTGTGGCACTTACAATTAGTTTTTTTTTTTACAATTAGTTTAATTGATATACAGGTACATGTATATATCAGATTATTGCTATATTTCAAAGGGTAATTTTAAACATTCATAAAAAGATTGTTCTGTGTGGTCTCTGAGGTTTGCTTATTACATCTGTTACATCAGATACAAACACAAATAGCCATTGATAAATTTAGTCTTGTTGCCATAGAGACTGAAGCAGTAGTCAAGTTTAGATCAAACTACTGGTCTCCTGGGAGAAGAAGAAAAAAAAAAAAAAACATCTCCTGTTTTTATTGCATTTCAGCACATCAGGAAAAAAAGACTATTAAGCCCCACTGCAAAATGCTCCTTGAACAGTTTATCAGACTGAAGGACAAACAGCTAAATTCAAGATGACAGTCATTCCATCCAGAGAGCTTCTTCTGGAGTTGAGCGTAAATGAGGAGCTCTGGGACACTGGAGATGAAGAGCAAGCGAAGGGTGCATTTGTGTTCATTCACATTAAATGTTTAACTGGTCTCAATACATCCGGAGAACCCGCAGAATTTAAATCCTTTCAACAACAACTGAGATTCATCTATTGATCATGATACATAAACTATTATAGCTAAAATATACTACTTAGTTTTGAGTTCAAGGCTCCCCACTGTGGTCCAATATTTTGGTCGACCACAATATTCAGTGTTTGTTTAGTATTTAGTTTAAGTAAAATCATGCCTGTTTTTTTTATCAGGTCATGTCTGCGCCACTAGCAGCAGCACATGGAATTGCAATCTGTTTGTTTAATTGGCCTGACAGGCAAATGTGAGAAGGGATTACCTGAAAAACGGAAAGTTTTAGAATTATGACAAAATACAAAAACAACTCTGAAATTAAGAAACAGGATACTAGGAATAGAATTAAACTCACCAACAAAACTGCCAATAAACAGACAAGACCTAACAACTGAACAAAGGAAACACTAGGGCTGCATCCAAAATTGCATACTTACCTACTATATAACAGATAAAAAATAAAATAAAACACAGTATGTGAAGAGCAGTATTGTCACAATTCTGTTCAGTTAGTTGAAGTTATCATGGACTTTTAGTTGTAATGCATTGGTTCCTGTTTTCCTTTTTTCATTTTCCCACCACTCCTCAGTTTCCGTGGCCACTGTGATTAGTTTGTTTTGTTTCAGCTGTGTGTGATTGTTTGACTGTGGGGAGCAATTGGGGGTTCGGTGCTTTGCTCAAGGGCACCTCAGTCATGGTATCGAAGGCAGAGAGAGTGCTGTTCATTCACAATCCCCACCTTCAATTCCTGCCGGTGCGAGAATCGAACCCACAACCTTCAGGTTACAAGATTATTATTATTAAATATGAGTTGGAACTTTATTCATCTGTGTCTTCCTGCAAACAGTTGACAAGTATGTCAAATTCACAGTATTTAAACAGTATGCAAGAAGTCCCAGTATGACCTACCGTTTCCTGCAACATCCTGAGGTGTGCGTCCAATGGACACTTTACTATCCCATAAGGCCACAGGAGAGGATTTGTGACTGGTAGAGAAGCGACACAACTGATGCTGGTAAAGCATGATGAATGTAGTCAATCTGGATTATATTCACACTACAAACATTCATACTATATAGATCATACTTTTTTTAATAGTCACTATGTAATCACTATGTAATTACTTATGCAACAGAACCTATTCAACAGTACCTAGTCAGAGAGTATGCGATTTCAGACGCAGCCTAGGGCTTATACTGTATACGCAGGGCCAGTAAGATACACAATGGTAATTCAAAGTGCTTTACATACGATGGATTTAAAATAATCATAAAAAATAATCACAACAGTAAAATCAGAGAATAAACACTTTAAACTGATTTAAAATTTTCAAATTAATCAAAACGGTTAAGAATAAAAAATAAGGATACATAAAATGCAGTGCAATCATGGGACGTAGCATAGTGCTCATTCAGTAAATGCACAGTTTAGAGTCTGGATTTCAATGTGGCTACTGTTTTAGCACATCTGATCTCTTCTGGAAGCTGGTTCCAGCTGTGGGCAGCATAATAGCTAAAAGCAGACTCCCCTTGTTTGGAGTGAACCCTTTGTGTTTCTAACTGACTTGATCATAATGATCTAAGTGGTCTGTTAGGTTTATATTCATAAGTATGATATATAGTATGCTGATTTAGTTATTGACATGACTACTGAAACTGTAGTCTGACTCCAAGAAATTTGACTCTAAGAACTGCACCAATATTCTTTTGTTGTTTGACCCCTAGAGTCAAGGTATAGATTCACATTTTTGGTTTTGTCTTTGTTTAACTAAAGAAAGTTTTTGCATATCCAGCTGGTAATTTCATCAATGCATTGACAGAGGGAGTCAATGGGGCTGTAGTCATTAGGTCATAGGTACATAAATCTGAGTGCCATCTGCACAGATGTAACAGGCAATTTGGTTCCTTCTCATTATTTGACTTATACACGTTGAACAAGAGTGGTGCCAGAATTGAGCCTTGTGGGAATCTACATGTCATGGACGTCCCCTTAAACTTATGGTCTCCTATACTAACATTATAACCTCTCCCTTCTAAGTAAGTTCTGAACCATTTGAGGACAATCCCAGAAAGCCCGACCCAATTTTCCAGTCTCTTTAGAAGTATATTGTGACTGTCAATGTCAAACACAGCACTGAGATAGACTAGTTCCAACACTGATATTCTGCCAGATTCAGTATTTTAGTGGAAATCATTTATCTTTATGATAACAAGGGGAACACAAGACACATGAACAAAGTAAAACTACAAATTAGAAGTCCAACATTACAAAAAAGGGGATAAAGGTAAGAACATGACACAGCCCCCTACTTAAGAGGTGGCTCCAAAGGACTGTGAGGTGGAAGTGGACCTGGAGACCTCGGGACAACCGGTGAGCAGTAGACCAAGACATTGCTCATAGAGCAGGGGACCACCAGAGTGGATCAGGGGACCACAGGAGATCAGTAGACCACCACACTAGCCATGGTAGTGCAGAAGAACACTATGACAGAGCCAGATGAATAGGCTACCACAACAGAGTAGAAGACCACCACAGCGGAGCCAACCAAACCAAGGACCAGAGGCAGGGAACCAGGAGAACTCAGGTACATCCCTCTTGGACATGACAGACCAGGCACAGACAGCCTCCATGGTCACAAGTATGCAGACAGGAAATACAGGACTCTCAGGGACGGCCTCCATGGTAGAACAGGCGGGCACGGCCTCAGTGGCCCTGGCAGAGTGTTTAGGAGTGGACGGCACCACCTCTTGGAGAGCAGCAGTGGACACCGACTCCTGAGATGGTGAGGGTACCACCGGACTTAGGACCCTCAGGCTAGAAAGTGCTGAGACCACTGGACTTGAGACCACCAGACTATCATTTCCATGTGAAGAGTGAATGTTCTCCAAAGAGATGTTAATGCACTACCTCCATGCTGGTAAGTCTGCATTACAATAATAATTAGCCCCAACGCAAAAAATGGACTTTAGTTGAGTGTTGTCCCAGTTAGTCCAAACTACCAGTTCGCAAATGCGAGCCAAGTATTCCAAAAATGAATGTCCTTCTCGGCAGAGTTTTCTGCCGGATGCCATTTTTTCACAGTCAGGTCTTCTGTAACATTTGGAAGGTAACTCAGGGTGTACTCACACTAGGCAATCTGAACCGTGCCCGAGAGCGTTTGACCCACAAAGCCTGGTTCATTTGACTAGTGTGATCGCTCCATACCGTGCTCGTGCGCAGTTTGTTTAGCTGTCCCTGGCTCGGTTGGAAGAGGTGGGCCAGAGCACAGTTCAGTTGGGCTCGGCGTGGTATGCATGTAGTTAACAAAACGATGGACTCCACTTTGCTGAGTGAGAGTGTTTCTCTTCCTGGTTACTTCAAAACAGTCACATCATAATAAAATATGGTGCCTTCACGTGCTATCGGAAGCTTCCTATTTCCCACTTATAAAGTTGTGATTATGAGCTCGTCGCATTCAAGTGATTTGTTGTCAGAAAGAATAAAATGCAATATTCCATTGGTTGATAACCATAGACATTCACCACGCTAGATAGTCAGTTTGCTGATGATTCTGGAATTTCGGTCAAATACATGCTTATTTCACTGTTTATAATAATAAACCTAATAATAATAACCTTATAAAGAACAGCATTAATAGCAGCCATTGTTGTCCCCTCCACCATGTTTAAAGTTTATGGCCCGCCTAATTCGGGAACTCGAGTATCAAAATAATCCCAGTAATAGTTTCCCAGTAGTAAATACGACTTGAGAGGCCATTCATGACTAATGTCTGATTAGGAAACTTGTATTTACAATAATTCTGATAGCACTTGAAGGCAGCATAAAGCATTCTCTGGCCCGGGAACATAAAGTCCAATGTGAGTGCAGGCCAGCAGCAGGGGAGTGGGGAGGGGGACAGTCGTGCTCGGGCTCGGTTCAAGGCAGCCGTGGCTAGTGTTAGTACACCCTCAGAGATGAAGGACAACAGAATCCATTTGCAGCTATTTAAAATATAATAAAGGTACAAGTAACTCAGAAAACAGAACTACAAACAAGAAACAACTGAACTTGGGAGAAGCCGATTAGTCACCAGAAGAGACGGACGGCAGCGCGTAAGTGTTGTTGTAATACTTGTTGGTAGATCTGTTGTTTAAATTATTTACTTGCTGCTAGGAAGGAATACTTCGTTTCCTACCTATTTCTATTCTGCTTTTTTGTTGAGGTTGATATTTTTGATTGCACTTACTGGTAATTATAATAATTTGCGCCTCGGCTAAGAAGGAGCCTGTGTCATTTGCATTTGCTCCTTGCGCTAAGTGTTAGTTTCGTCTTGAGCTATTAGCACTCCGTTGGGCTATTGGCTGGGCTAATCAGAAGCCGGCCACAGCTGTTTTCACTCTAGTCTGTTAAACTGTGTATTTATTTGATATCTGTGCGCTGACGCGGAAGCGTCTGCGGAAGCGTCGTGTTCAGCCTCCTCTTGTGAAGACCGACGAGTGTAAAGACGAACGACTTTTTCCTGCGCGACTTTAACCGAGCAACGAACTTAAGTATCATTTCTATCTTCCCTCACACACTCTCCTTTTCTGTCCTCTTCCTTTCCACCTCTATCATGTGTTTCCAAACCATTCCGGTTATCTCTCAACCACGCTCTAACATCACACGCAGACGGCAACGTAATCCTGCTAACCTGCGCCCTATCTCTACATCTTCTACCGCACCTCTTTCTTTCTCTGTGGGTCTCTGGAACTGTCAGTCAGCGGTCAACAAAGCTGACTTCATTTCTGCTTTTTCTTTACAATCCACGCTCAGCATCTTGGGCTTGACTGAGACCTGGATTCGTCCAGAAGACTCAGCAACCCCAGCTGCTCTCTCTAACAATTTCTCTTTCTCTCACACCCCACGTCAAGTTGGCCGGGGTGGGGGTACTGGACTGCTCATTTCAAAGAATTGGACATACTCAACCCACTCTCCCCTATGCAATTACAACTCATTTGAATGTCATGCGATTACTGTAACAGCTCCTATAAAACTCCAGATTGTGGTAATTTACCGTCCCCCTGGCCAAATTCTATCCACCTTCCTAGAGGAGCTGGATGGGCTGCTGTCCTCTTTCATGGAGGTTGGCACTCCACTCTTAGTCTTTGGCGATTTCAACATTCATCTAGACAAGCCTTATGCTACAGACTTCCATTCACTCCTAGCTTCATTTGATCTCAAACGCCTTACCACTTCTAGCACGCACAAATCAGGCAACCAACTTGATTTAATTTACACACACAATTGCACTGCAGATAACATTCTGGTGCAACCACTACATATCTCTGACCATTTTTTCATTTCTTTTACATTACTTTTTGATACCCATGTGCCATCAACCCCCTTACCGGTTACTTTTAGACGAAACCTACGCTCCCTTTCTCCCTCACATCTGTCCTCTGTAGTATCCTCCTCTCTTCCCTCACCTACCCATTTCTCATCTCTGGATGTGAATGCAGCTACTGACACTCTATGCCAGACCTTAACCTCTTGTCTTGACGACATTTGTCCTCTCTCCTCCAGCCCAGCACGGGTTGCCCCTTCTAACCCCTGGTTATCCGAGGTTTTTCGTGAACATCGGACCAAACTCAGAGCGGCAGAGAGAAAATGGCGCAAATCAAACGATCCGTCGGACCTGAGTAGGTATCAGTCCTTGCTCTCATCTTTCTCTGCTGAAGTCCACACTGCCAAATCCTCACATTTCCCCGACAAGATCAACAGCGCTCCAGACATGCGTAACCTCTTCAGAACATTTAATTCTCTCCTCTGTCCCCCTCCACCACCTCCCACCACTTCTATAACAGCTGATGACTTTGCCACTTTTTTTACAGGCAAAACTAGAACAATCAGTAGTCAGTTCTCTCCTCCACACACACACGACCTCCAACCAACCACATCCACTGCTAAAACTCCCATCTTCTCCTTCTGTCCACTCACTGAGGCAGAGGTATCCAAACTTCTCCTCTCCAGCCATCCTACAACATGTCCTCTAGACCCAATCCCATCACACCTTCTCCAAGCAATCTCTCCCACACTCTTACCAGCACTCACACACATCATCAACACATCTCTCCTCACAGGCATTTTCCCCACTGCGTTCAAGCAGGCTCGGGTAACCCCACTGCTCAAGAAACCTACATTAAACACTTCTCTTACTGAAAACTACAGACCTGTCTCTCTCCTTCCATTCATAGCGAAAACACTCGAACGAGTTGTCTTCAACCAGGTCTCATTGTTTCTTTCACAGAACAACAAACTGGATGCTAAACAGTCAGGTTTCAGGAGTGGCCATTCAACTGAGACGGCGCTACTCTCAGTCAGTGAAGCCCTGCGAATTGCAAAAGCAGACTCCAAATTATCAGTCCTCATTCTGCTGGATCTATCTGCTGCGTTTGACACTGTTAATCATCAGATCCTCCTGTCTACCCTCTCATCTCTGGGCATCACTGGGATTCCACTTTGCTGGTTTGAATCCTATCTCACTGGCAGGTCTTTCAGGGTGGCCTGGGGAGGTGAGGTATCCAAAGCACATCAACTGGTCACTGGGGTTCCTCAGGGATCGGTTCTTGGACCCCTCCTCTTCTCCACATACACGACATCACTGGGTCCCATCATACAGGCACATGGCTTCTCCTACCATTGCTACGCTGATGACACACAGCTCTATCTCTCTTTTCAATCAGATGATCCAACAGTAGCTGCACGGATCTCAGGCTGCCTGGCGGACATCTCGGCATGGATGAAAGAACATCACCTACAGCTCAACCTGGCAAAGACTGAGCTTCTTGTCTTCCCTGCTACTCCAACCCTACAGCATGACTTCACGATTCAGTTAGGTTCATCAACAATTGCCCCATCAACTTCGGTCAGAAATCTCGGTGTAATCTTTGATGACCAATTGACCTTCAAAGAGCACATTGCAAAGACCGCTCGATCTTGCAGGTTTGCACTACACAACATCAGAAAGATCAGGCCCTTTCTGACAGAGCATGGTGCACAACTTCTTGTCCAGGCCCTTGTCATTTCTAGGCTGGACTACTGCAATGCTCTTCTGGCTGGACTTCCATCAAACACAATCAAACCTCTACAAATGATTCAGAATGCAGCGGCACGTCTGGTCTTCAATGAGCCCAAAAGAGCCCATGTTACACCTCTCTTTATCTCCTTGCACTGGCTACCAGTTGCAGCTCGGATCAAGTTCAAGACACTGATGCTTGCATATAGAACAACCACAGGCTCAGCACCCGCCTACTTCCACTCAATATTACGAATCTACACCCCCTCCAGAAGTCTGAGATCTGCTAGTGAGCGACGCCTCGTGGTACCATCACAGAGAGGCTCAAAATCACTCTCCAGAACATTCTCATTCACCATTCCTGGCTGGTGGAATGATCTTCCCACCCCTATCCGGAATGCTGGATCCCTACCAATCTTTAAGCAACAACTGAAAACTCATCTCTTTCAGCACTACTTGACTTCATCCTAAAAAAAAAAATTCTTTCTCTGTATTTATTCCTTTCCTTTCTAGCTTGTACTTATTTGAACAATGCCTGAGACTTGTTGTTACAAGCACTTCCTCTGTCTGATTGCCTCCTCTAGACGAATCGCTTTATGTATTCCCCAATTGTAAGTCGCTTTGGATAAAAGCGTCTGCTAAATGATTAAATGTAAATGTAAATGTAAACCAAAACTGAAGACACCAACAAAATGCCATGTAAAATTAAGACCCAAGAAGGAACATAAGAAACACAAGAGCTAATATACACAAGAACTAATAAGGGTAACTTCACACAGGTGAGAGTAATCAGGGAATCACAGAGGGGAACAGGAACAGGAACAGGACAAGGCAAAACAACAAACTAAAAGTCTGCACAGGAAAACTAAAGCACAATGAAAACAGAGTACTTTAAAGATGTGCAGGGTTTGGGAAACTTTTTTTTAAATTTTACTTTTCATAAATTGTGTTTTGTATGCTGGTGGCCTCAACAGGCCCTTAATTAGCTTAACATGCTTCTTTAGAAAGATCATGTTGGTTGACCCGAGTTTTTCTGCCAGCCAGAACTAACCAGCCTAAACCAGCATAGAAAATCATGCAGGGTATTTCATTGGCAGTGAAGAAAGACAAAGAGGGGTTACCAGGCCACTTAGGAACTCACAAAGCCAGTCTGCGATTAGCAGAAAAGTGCCACTTCAACTTGCACGGCTTCCTCAAACTGTCAGAGCCGCTGATCTGCAGCTCGCTGGAGTCAAACGGTCACGCTCCACATAACAAATGCGAGCCCTGGAGGTTAAGACCCTCATAATCACACTAATCACAGGCTTTTTCTGTCTAATTAATATTAAAATGGCTGATAAAACTCATGGGCGAAATAAATGTAAACACACAGGCCTGCCACCCTCTGGAAACAGAAAATCAACAGAGGTCAAGGAACAAGTTTGAGCCAGAGAGAGGCAATGCTAATGAGAGGAGGTCCTCTGTGGAGATCTTCCAGTGAGCAACACAATGGCAAGGGCTCGACCCCTCATGAAAGATTCATGCCAATGACTGACTCAACGACAGACAGAAACTTTCTCTTGTGCTCTGAGGTGATGCTAAAGAGACTTTAAACCACATTAAACACCAACACTAAGGACATGAATAAATTGAAATGGCTATAATAACGCTCCTGCAATGCAAACATTGACTGGTCAATTAAGAGAAATAGCTTGTAACAACTAAAGTGAGTGGGATGCATCCATAAGCTCCATCATCTCAGTTAATGTGTTACTGTCAGCGCATGTTAAAGAGAGGACCACAGTGTTCTGACATTAGCTGTAAGGTTAATGATTTTTGAGGGTTTATGTGAGGTTTGTAGCTCACACTCACATGCTGATAACACAACACTAGGGCCTTTGAAGCAAGAGCTCGCATGTTCTGGGGATTCATCTCTCAGATGAAACTCAACAGATTCAACTCTTCACACAGCTAAGTTAGATAACAATATGAAATATTAGCGAATATAAAATCAACACTGATTGCAATAGAAAATTAAACTATTATTACAGTATAAAACAGGTTGTTATCCTCATATCTGGTCAACATTCCAGTTGTGCTAAAATATAGTTATGTAGCATTGACCTGTTTGACATCTCACTGTGTAGGACGGGATCTATAGAATGGCACATTTGAACTTTTTGATGTAAATTCATCCTTAATATTTAAAAAATGTGTTTTTGTGTTTAATAATGAATTTAATAACAATAATTGTAATAATAATGATATCGCTGACATAAATGTAACAGCAGATTTTATTTTTAGTGAAAAAATGCAGTTTGCTCTGATAATTTTTCTTCAGCTATATATTTGTTTTCTGTTGAACAGCTTCTGCAAAAAAAAAATAAATAAATAATAATAATAATAATAATAATAATTAAAAATAAATAAACAAACAAACAAATAACATTACATAAAAGGATCAGAGCCTCCAAATAGATCAACCTCCAAAAAGCACATGAAAGAAGCATAAAAACAATTCATAAAATATCTTGTGTAATTTCAAGTCTTTTGAATTCATTGTTTTATGTGAAAAAAGGCTGATTTGAATCTAACACACAGACAGGAACATTTGTTTGTCTATATAATAAGCAAAGCATCATGAACATGCTTCACACCAAATAAGGAGAAGAAAACGCTCACAAAGCTCACTGATACTAACAGCTTTTCCCCAAAGAGAACCAAGAAGAAAACACCCAGAACACACTATGTGCTAAAAAAAAAAAATGAAAAACACTGAAACCACACATAGCAACACAACATCTCTCACATACTGATCAGAACATGCACAAATCTGCTTTTCAAAGAACTTTCAAAGAACTCAATCTTTAGCTCCAATGAAACAGCCACTCAGTAAGTGCAGGAAGTGTTGATATAAATCATCCTTGTGCTGCTGAAGTAAAACTCAGTGAGCGCCGCGGCAGGAGTTCGGACGGGTCACCTGGGGTGAGAACAGCAGGAGCCGCAGGGTGAGGTCAATCTCTGAACGCTACAGTAATGGCCTTGATTGACTCTCTCTCTCTCGTTCTGCGGTTCTTCTGACTCCAGCAGCCAGTCAGATGAGTGCCATGTTTGAAAGGGTGAAACCTCGCTGGCTCCTGCACTCGCCACCCTGCCTCCGTGCACACACACACATACACACACACACACACACACACGCAC
Organism: Spinibarbus caldwelli; assembly: GCA_039654775.1. Lineage (NCBI taxonomy): Eukaryota > Metazoa > Chordata > Actinopteri > Cypriniformes > Cyprinidae > Spinibarbus > Spinibarbus caldwelli. The sequence goes on along the minus strand of CM077226.1, from coordinate 900,579 downwards.
ACGGCCTGTGCTCTTTCCAGATGGTGGTCTGTGATCATTTATTAATGAAGAAGTTCAGAGAGTTACTGCCAGCTGCTGCCAGCCTGCGCCATAGGCCACACACACACTAATACACTCACACACATACATATACACACACACACACTAATACACTCACACACACACCCATACACGCACAAACTCACACACGTATGCACACACATGCCCTCTTAATCCAGGTTCACTTCCTCGTGGCAAATGAATGCAGAAATGTTTAATTTATAATTTTTAAAGGAAATGAAGAAGCAGCTTATTCTTTAAATTTATATCAATACCAAACAGTTGCTGGTAGCTATTGACTTCCATAGTATTTTTCTTCCCTACTATGGAAGTCAATGGCTACCAGCAACTGTTTGTGTCAGGATTGTCTTGTGTTTCCCTTCCTCTTGTCTGCCCATATTTGGTTTGTTTCCGGTTCCTGTCGTTTGTTTCATTATTAGTTATGTTCCAGTTGTGTGTGTTTAATTATCTAGTTACGTGATGTATTTGCAGTGTTTTCTGCCCTGTGTTTCCTGTCCAGTATTATACATCATTTGTGTCTGTCGCATCTATGTTTCCAGCCTGTGTTGTACTTACCTGTGTTGATGTCATTAAAGACTTTAGTTTGATTTATTCCACGTCTCCCCGTTCCTGGTTTCCGTCTCCCGAGTGTGGAATCGTGACAGTTTGGTTACCCACATTCTTCAAAATATCTTCTTTTGTGTTGGACAGAATAAATAAACTCGTACAGGTTTGGAACAAGTGGAGAGCGAGTAAATGATGACAATTTTCATTTTTGGATGAACTCTCACTTTAATGTGACTTTATTGCTACATTCAAGTCTTCTGAAGACATGCACTGCTTTGTGCACGGAACAGACTGAACAACAAGTGAATAACGGTTTCAATAAAAGTTTGAATAAAAAAAAACGTTTGAATAAAAGTTTGGTTACACTTTATTTCGATAGTCCACTTTAGACATTCTACTAACCATAAGTAACTTTGCAACTACGTCAACTAATTCTCATTCATTTGCAACTACATATCTACTAACTCTCAGTAGGGTAGGTTCAGGATTAATAGAATAAGTTGACATATACTTGCAAAGTTTCTCATAGTCAGTATGTTGTATGTTGCGGACCCATCAAAATAAAGTGTTAGAAGATATTAAGCAGACAGTCTACTAATACTCTAATGACTGCTAGTTAACATGAAGTTGCAAAGTTACTTACTGTTAGTAGAATGTCTAAAGTGGACTGTCAAAATAAAGTGTTACCAAAAGTTTTTGTTTGATTCTCACAAAAACATCACATGACATCGGATGCACAGATCTCAATAATTACTGGTATGGGTGTCATTTTGGAGCTTCTGAAACATCTGAGCAGTCAGATGTTTCAGAATGTCTGCTTATTGTGTATTAATTTGTGGCAAATTTCCTTTGATTTGAATCAGAGACTGTGATCTGTGAGACATACAGCATCCAGTCAAGGACTGAAAGCGGAGCTCCTGATGACTCTTGAGGACATCATGTCTTCATCAGGCCTCTGTGACGCTTCTTAAACAGCAGATGTCTTCCTCTCCAGTGGAAATCAACAGCTGTGCATACAGACTCCGCCAAAACAAGCTTCTGAAGTCTTCTTTAAAAAGGATTTGTTCATATAAAATCCATACATGAGACATGACTTTGGTGCCTGTTTTATGTAAGGTTGTTTTTTAATTGTTTAATAATAAAAAATAAATAATAATAATAATAATAATAAAGCAAAAACATAACTATTTCAGGCTGTTTTCTGTTTTCAGGCTCATACCTGAAAAAGGCCACGTGAAAAAGCTCTGGCTTATTAAACACACACACAGACAGAGAAATGTGTGTCCTGTGTTTTGCCAGATGTGGTGCAGTGAAATATTCCCTGTTGGGAGTGGATTAATATGCCGTTTCCGTGACTGCTTCACACACCCGTGTCTTCTGTTTTCCTGCACTTTGTGTCAAATCCACGTCAGCCGACTCTCCTGTAGGACTGAAATCCAGCATATTCATAACCTCGTAACCTGCCGCCTCAATCTCTCTGACAACATGCATGTTTTATTTAACTATTTATGGGTGAACATCCATAAGCTTTAGACTCAGAGGAGCTACTAACTTGTGGCTTGTAGCTTTTAAAAAGGAAATTGTGGATGAAACGGAAACTCAGGATGGTAGAAGCACCAAAAGGCTCTTTATTCCATCTGAGCTCCAGCTATTTCAAATAAACATACCATGAGATGTTGGGAGCGGCTCATGAACGGCTGAGGATCATGAATCTGAATGTCTCTCGCAACCACTTCAAATCATCAGCTGTGTTTGCTTCACTCCAGCCTTACTGGTTTACCAAAGTTAGGGACGTCTGTCAATATGACATCTGTGATAGCCATAAACATTTACAGCTATGCACTTGGCAGATGCTTTTACCCAAAGTGAGTTACACTGCACTCACGGTATACATTTGACCAGTTCATGCATTTTATGGCTCATATAGTCTGATATATGTGAAAATATGGAGGAAAAACAGCAAAAATACGCAATTGGGTGCAGATGCTGATATTTATATGACCAAAGAGGATGAAATTTTGACAGCATGCAATGTAAATCTGTGCAATCTTCATAACAGTATAGAAGAGTAATTATATAAAAATAATATAAATATCAGTATTATCTCCAATAATATGTATTAGAAAAACATATAATGCAATGCAATCCAATGCTGATTGAGAGATGAAGAAATAAACGCTCCTCAGAAGATGTGAGATGAAGATCATTCCTCCGCTGAGGAACAGTGAAAGTAAAGCTTCTGGAAACAAACGCTCCTCAAAAGATCCTGATGATCAGATTTGAGATGCACTGATTTTTCTAAAAAATGATTGATGGAGAATCAAGTAAAGGTGAGCTGCTTCAGTCCAGTAAGTGTTCATCTGGAAATATGACTGCAGTTATTCTGACGTTTACTTGATAAAAATCAGTCAAGATTTGACAGAAAAAAAAAAATAAAATTTTTTTTAAAAAAAAGTCACGTGAAGCACCAGCTGAAGCTGGACTTCTGTATAATTACTCTAAAATAGTTTTTACTGGATAAAACACTCTAAACTATCAATCAGACAACAAATGCATGGATTAGATTGTGTGTAAAACAGCTTTAACAGTAAAGTTTTGATCATTTTGATCATTTAGTGGCCTTAGAAATTAATGTTTCAAATATAATACAATACATCAGAACATATTAAAAACTGATATACACATTTGACTGGACACATAATGTTTCTGACAACAGTAACTCTATACCCTACACTGCTGGTTATTTTCGATGTTTGATTGACAGATGAGTAGGCGGTGCTCTGCTGTCATCAGATAAATGAGCGTTTACACTGCAAATGCAAAGTGCTCTACAGTAAGTATAGAGAGAACACAAAAGTCTCCGTACAGACAGCCATCTGTCGAGAACAAACTCTTTCTAAGGTGCAGAAGCCTTCAAATGTCCCAGCTGGCATTTTGGTGCTTATAAGTTTTTGTAGAAGCAGTGATAATGTGAGAGAGACAGGCACTGCTGCCCATATGTTTGAAACACATCACATGAAACAGTCACACGCTGCCTGGAGAAAGCAGATATATTTCATTTTTCCATTGCTGATAAAGGGTGATTCAAACATGGAGCAATAAGACAGACAGACAGACAGACAGACAGATATCTAGAGCACAACAACATACAGAGACACAGACAGTGTGCGTGTGTGTGTGTGTGTGTGTGTGTGTGTGTGTGTACTTGTTTATGCTACATTGTAGGGACCAAATGTCCCCACGAGGATAGAAAAGCCTGAAATTTTTTGATATTGTGGGGACCGGCCTGTGGTCCCCACGAGGGAAAAAATATAAAAAATAGTAAATGATGTTTATCTGAAAGTGTAACAATGCAAAGAGGTTTTCTGTAAGGGGTAGGGGTAGGTTTGGTCAGTATAAAAGCAATAGAAGTCTATGGAAAGTCCCCACAATTCACAGAAACAAACATGCGTGCGTGTGTGTGTGTGTGTGTGTGTGTGTGTGTGTGTGTGTGTGTGTGTCAGAAGCAGCAGACAGGTGACCCAGTGAGGACTTTACAGAGAGAAATGGAAAATCGTGCCCCCGTGCGCTTCTGATGTGATGCTGATGGTATCTGGATGTTTTCTCCTCAGCATTGAATGACTGTGAGAGAGAGATGTGGAGGTCTGTTCCTCCATCTTTGCAGGCAGGTAGAGACTCGTGAAAAGCCTGCGCTCACCGTGACTCAAACCAGATGTGTGGATATCCCTGCATACAAAAGAAACCTGCAAAAACACCATACGTCTTTATTTTGTATTGTAGCATGAGTTCATTTCCAGTACAAAGCATCTGGACTCTGATCTACATGCACACAAACCTAGCACGCACTTGTCGGTTCAGTGATAATTACACCAAAGTAGCAGCAATTAAACAGGTAAATATGAACTTAACTCAAGCTTCCATGTAAAACGGGAACTCTAAGTTCACCAACACGCCTGTGTTTTTACGAGCCGATAAAACAGCTCGAGGGAACGAACAGAAACCCCGGAGGTTCAAAGTGAGGGCTGCTAAAACATTTCTTCTCTGGATTTTCCCCCTCTAGCGTGTTCATAAAACATCATTACAGTCGACCTCAATCACGGGAATATGTTTCTTTGAAGCCTAACGAACTCTGTTCCAGCTAAATAAACTCCAGACATGTGTGCTTGCAACTTCTGCCAGCTAGTTTGATAAGCACCGTTCCTGGATCAATCTGATTCTCTTTAAACCTTCGAAGATTAAATGGCCGAGGATTTTCTGCAGACTGCATCACGCGTGATCTTTACCCTTCTCTTGCACTGAATAATTGCTGTATTGTTGGCAGACTGTGAGTGTTGGTTGGCTGGCTGCAGTGCCGGTGTCTGTTGACAGGTGACGCTGTTTCACATGTCATCAGACACACTAACAACAGCTGATCCTCTGCTGAACGTGTAAGAATCAGCCATTCTCTCTTCTGTCTCTCTCCACAGCTTTGTGAAGGACTGAAAGTGTGTGTTTGTTTCTTCTGAGGCCGTCATCTTAAACCCTGCTAATTAAGAGTGGAATTCAAGGCCTGTAACTCATTTTCACTGCAAGGGACAATTTAATTCATGACAACTCAGCATGGAAATTCATTATGTGTCCGCAGTTAACAATCAGAATATGGTCTGAAACTTTTTTATTGGAGGCTCTTAAGATTACAAACCCTGTTTGCTTAGCACAATAAAATGCTTAAAGATAATCAAGGTTTTAGCATTGTTTGCATGTCTATCTGGTGTTTTTAACATGCTTAAAGACAAACCATCAGTCAACATGATACTGATTTTTAAAAGGTAGCTTGATGGCAAACAGGAACATGGTTTGTGTAATATTTGCAACACATTATTAGCTGCTGGATAACACAGTCAAGCCAAAGGATATCAATTACCGTTACACGTCCAACAACTGTAGAGAGTGATGGGGCCTATGTACAATGCATTACCATTCTGATAAGCTCTTGCTCTTCTTTGAAATCAGTTTTTGGTTCAAACTTATATGGCTGAGTTAATCAAATACATGCCACTTGTCACTGTGCAGCGTTTACTAATTCAATTAACTGAGTGAAAGTAGCAGGTTGTCTGCAGCTGCTGTGATTGAGTGGAGGCGTGGCCTAATTAGCATATTCATAGATCCTCCTGTACTAAATTAGTTACAGACTGATGTTTAGTGTGAAGATAATAGAAATCTGATGACTTTGGAAATCATATAGTGAATGGACAGCTTTATGCTCTCTGATGCCCAGACACTTTTAGGGCAGAAACATCCAGCAGCAAATATGTGATATAATATGCTGTTTTACAACCATCTACTATACTGCAACATAAACGGCTTAATTTAAACATTGTCATAATTCATTAAGATTAAATCACAAGAAATTGATTGACATAAATGTGAGGTATTCATTAGCTATGTTTCCAAAGTTGCAAATTCAACTTATGCACCGAACTGGAATATTGCATGAAATCCAAAATTGTAACTTTCTGATAAATCGGTGGTAAATGTGTTTCCATTGTAATTTGTGTGCATGTCTTTTCATTGGATAACAAAAACTTATTTGACACAACTGAATGCATGTTTTTTTTAATGCACTTTTTTTTTTCTTTTTAGAATTGATGTGCATCCTGTTTTCTTCTATCTGTTTTTTTTTTCTTTCCATATCCAAAAAATAAATAAATAAATAAATAAATAAAAGGTGGATGGAAATATAGTTATTGATCACAAAATGTCATTGGTGTTAGATTGGACAGGACTGAGTGTTTCTCTGACCAATTGTAGAAGGTGCTAGAAACCACTGTACAGTATTACTGTCTACTACTAATTACAATAGTGAACAGGAAATGTAAAATTATTACACAATAAAGAGTTATCAATGACCTCATCACTTTGAAATACTTAAAAATCCAATATTGTACAAACTATAGTATATTCTGCAGGAACAGTAAGAGCTGTACAGCAGTAATGCTGTTACATTGTGTGCACTTTCATCTGGTGACACTGTCACTAAAAATACATGCAACACAGAGGTACAGTAGTATATTTAATAATTTTCCATCAAAATTACAACCAAACCAAGTCTCAGCTGACATCAATTTAAGCTTCAATTAACCCAGATTCAAGCGCACAAGGTTGTCTTTCAAGGATGCAGTGGATGCTGGCCTGAAAGCCTAAAACTCTCACAAATGTTCAAATGTCTTGTGGTCAAATGTGGCATGAATTCATTACAAACAGGAGTTTCTGATCACGGCCTGTGAAGGACAATTGCCCTGCAGGTAGGTCTGCAGCGAAAGCCTCTTTTCTTCCCACCCAACAGAGCCCAGGTTTGTGAATTCTCCGAGCCCGTGGAGGACGGCAGATAGAGTCAATGCGGGCGCCGGTAAGCTAAGACTAGGGGGAGTACAAATCCCTCAAAGAACTTAAGGCTGGCTGTAGTCCTGCGCTAGGCTGCGGTGGGAACCCAATCAAAGGAAAAGGTGCCTGTAAGGCAGATCAGCCTAGAGCTCAAATTGATTTATACACACAGAGAGAGAAGCAGGAAGGATTCGAGGCAGTAAAACGGTGATGTACACAACTAAACAAACAACATTTAGCTGCCTTTATTTCAGCGGCGACTGGAGGATGCAAGGCACTTTCAGACTGATGCTGAAAGTATGTTTTAACTTAATTCTGCTTCCTCGGGTTATTTTTCAGATGCTGGACCTTATCACCTAAAGTCTTAATCAATGCAAGAGGAAGCAAAGTGTGCTCCGCACAAAGCATTTGGACATCAAAATGCACACAGCTTTCACCGACATCCGAATTGCTAGTCGTGGACTTCTCGACGTCTCAAGCCAAATTTCTTGACTTCCCTGTGTTTGCTCTCTGCAGACACTGAGAAATCGCCTCAGACCATGTTCCACATCAAAAACAACAGCAGAGGAAGAGCGATTCACCTGCTCCCCTCTCTGCACGTCTGCATTCACAGCGAATCGCTGAGCCACAGTAGAGTTCAGAGATCAGCTTTGAAAATAAGGCCAGGGGTCGCAGTTCGCCTCAGCTCAACGCCCCGTGGCAACTGGAATAGTAATAGAGTTGCTGGGATCCGGCCCGGGCTGCTGTGAGGAGAGGCTATTGTTTATGGGCCTCTAGGGCTGGAGCGAAGCAGAGAGGCGATGAGGCTCCTCCGGCTCCTCTGTGCTGATGCTGGATTTCTCGGGCTCCTCTCGAGGAGTTCAGCATTCCTTTCAGCGTGAACTTTGGCCGTTTCGGTTTCCCGCCGCGTCCTGCCCACCAGTGATGAATGTTCGTTCTAAGCCAGGCGCCAAAAAGCAGTTTCTGAGGGAAGAAAACAAAGTACATCACGGTTTGCAATATATCTTACAGAGTCCATGGGTAATGAAGAACTGCAAATAAAATATACATCATACAGAATGTGAATCACCAACATAAACCCAAGCAGCGATGACATCAGGAGTCGGGCTGAGCTCACACTTCTCTTACTGTGTGTAGTGGAGGTGAATTCTGAGTACGCATAGAATAAAGGACCTGCTACACTCAATAACCAGTGAACAACAGCACACTCTGGGAATCCCACAATTCAATGCAACTTTCTTTTCTGTTTCCAGTGTGATATGTGACAAATGAACTTGATCACTCACCATCAGACTGTTAAATACATTTTTTACCCATTGTTAAAAGAATGAAATAACTACTTTTGATTTCCAAGACGATATCTGAATGCCATTCACAGAGTTAAATACAGTATGTGTTGAGGACAATTGTTGCGCTCTTTGTTTCACAGACTACTTTCCTCACTTAGGGTCATGCCTGTAAAGTGTCAAAGCTCTGATGTGTTAATGCATGTTAATTTTTGGTGAAAATCAAACCCAGAATCTGAACATCATGCTCTACTGTTTAAGCATCAGGAAAGTGCTTTTAACAATTCTGTTGCTCAAATTGCATTTTTTAAAATGTTAAAAACAGTTACAATACCATTTATAGCATTCATAATCTGTAAAAATAAAAATATTTTAAAAAGTTGTTCTATACAGCAGTTTTTATGTTTACTTTTTTTGCAATGTGTGATAAGTATTCATGTTGAAAGTTTACTTTTTTGCCTGATTTGTTTATCACATTATGATTGAACCCCATCCATAAAAACCAGAATTTGAACCTAATACGTGAACCTATTACATCCTGCATAATATTCAGCGAGTAGCATGCCAGTACTCCCTTCTGAAAGCAGACTGGCTTGCAATCCTTCAGCATTAACAACAACGTCTTGGAGTTACACAAACTGTGGTGAATTTGCTTTGTGGTCTAGCAAACCTTTGTGAGTTTGACACATATATAAGCTCAGAAAACCAAAGGTTACATCATCACAATTAGCTGAAAACAGCACTGGCCACAACAAGGGGTCACATGACCATGTATTCCATACAGTCACCATGTTCTCAGAGCAGTTGGAGCCAAAATTTAATCTAAACCATGTCATCACAAGCCACATATGTACACATGAAATTACAGCACGCTGCAGTAATTGGTCACGTCAGCGAGAGTAAAGGTGGATGTAGAGGGTCTCGCAGCAGGGGTTGAGTGAGTCAGTAGGTGCTGTGAGGGTCTCTGGCTGCTAGAGATTCAGAGGAGCCTGTGGTCACACCAACGGGGTCTGTTTGCAGGATTCGACCATTACGTCTCAACATCAGTCAGACGCCTGCATGAGGAGCGTCACGCACTCATAAATTGTCACT
>CM077226.1:768732-886232 GCA_039654775.1 Spinibarbus caldwelli | reverse complement strand
CATCGCTTCAGCGACAGCGGGGACACTCGGAGCCTGTGGCAGGGGATTCAGACCATCACGGACTATAAGCCCCCACCGCGCACCTGTGACAGCACCATCCCCCTGCTGAACGAGCTGAACGCCTTCTTCGCTCGCTTTGAGGCACAAAACAGCACCACTGCAGAGAAGACCCCACCTCCTCCCGGCGACCAGGTGATGACGCTGTCCCCGGACAGCGTGAGGAGATCCCTCAGCAGGATCAATGCACGCAAAGCTCCGGGTCCTGACAACATTCCTGGTCGTGTACTGAGAGACTGTGCAGCGGAACTCACTGATGTCTTCACAGACATTTTCAACATCTCGCTGAGTCAGGCTGTTGTCCCCACATGCTTCAAGGCTACCACCATTATTCCAGTCCCGAAGAAGCCATCTCCATCCTGCTTCAATGACTACCGTCCAGTCGCACTTACTCCGATCCTCATGAAGTGCTTTGAACGGCTAGTCATGCACCACATCAAGTCTGCCCTCCCCCCCTCCCTGGACCCCTTCCAGTTTGCATATCGGTCCAACCGCTCGACCGATGATGCCATCGCCACTGCCCTCCACTCAGCACTCACACATCTGGACAAAAAAGACTCGTACGTCAGAATGCTGTTCATAGACTTCAGTTCAGCATTCAACACAATCATCCCTCAACAGCTCATTCACAAACTGGTCCAGCTGGGGCTCAACACCTCGCTGTGCAACTGGCTGTTGGACTTCCTGACTGGGAGACCTCAGGCAGTACGGGTCGGCAGTAACACATCCAGCACCATCACACTTAACACAGGGGCCCCTCAAGGATGTGTGCTGAGCCCCCTCCTCTTCACTCTGCTGACCCATGACTGCACACCGTCACACAGCTCCAACCTCTTCATTAAGTTTGCGGACGACACAACTGTGGTGGGTCTCATTAGTAACAGAGATGAGACAAACTACAGGTGCGAGGTGAGCCGCCTGGCCGGGTGGTGCAGTGTCAACAATCTCTCTCTGAATGTGGAGAAGACGAAGGAGATTGTTGTTGACTTCAGGAGAGTGCACACTCAGCATGCTCCTCTGACCATCAATGGTGCGACCGTGGAAAGAGTGAGCAGCACCAAGTTCCTGGGTGTGCACATCACAGAGGACCTCTCCTGGACTGACAACACCGCAGCACTGGCCAAGAAAGCACAACAGCGTCTCTACTTCCTCCGCAAACTGAGGAGAGCCAGAGCCCCGGCCCCCATCATGTGCACCTTCTACAGAGGCACCATCGAGAGCATCCTTACTAGCTGCATCACTGTGTGGTATGGCGCCTGCAATGCGTCCTGCCGCAAGACACTCCAACGCATAGTGAGAGCAGCTGAGAGGATTGTTGGTGTCTCTCTCCCCTCCCTCCAGGACATCTACAACACCCGTCTCACCCGCAAAGCCCTCTGCATTGCGGGTGATCCCACCCACCCGACACACAGCTTCTTCAGTCTGCTGCCATCAGGGAGGAGACTGCGGAGTCTCCAGGCCAGGACCAGTAGACTGAAGGACAGCTTCATTCATCAGGCTGTCAGGAAGCTGAACTCCCTCCCGACCTTGCCCCCCCTCCCCTCTTTTGCCTCTTTTGCCCCACGCACCACTGAACTCTGACCCCCCCCTCCCACTTACACACTGTGACCCGCACCAGTCACTTAGTGCACCACTGGACTGCCCACTACCTCAGTCAGTATTGAACTGACCCCACTCAACTACCTCTCTGTCACTTTAAACAGCCTGATAAGCTATTTTTGCACTACACTCTTTATATCTGCACAGTTCGTTTTGTTAAGCTCTTTTTGCACTACACTCATATCTGCACAGTTTTGTTTTGTTTAGTTTTGTTTATTTAACCGATTTGCATTTCATCTGCCATGTGCCTTATGCCACTTAATCAAACTCTTTTCTACAATGTCCTTATTTGTATATTTGTATAGTTTGTTTTTATATTTTAAACTGTATTTATTTGCATTCTACGTCTACTGTTAGTGTTTTGTTAACTGTATGCACCATGGGTCTGAGAGTCACGCAATTTCAATTCTCTGTATGTATGTGCTGTACATGTGGCAGAATTGACAATAAAGCAGACTTTGACTTGACTTTTGACTTTGATGTATGTATGTGTGTGTGTGTATATATATATATATATATATGTGTATGTATGTGTGTGTGTGTATATATATATATATATATATATATATATATATATATATATGTATGTATGTGTGTGTATATATATATATATATATGTGTATGTATGTGTGTGTGTGTATATATATATATATATATGTGTAGGTATGTGTGTGTGTGTATATATATATATATATATATATATGTATGTATGTGTGTGTGTGTATATATATATATATATATGTTATCTGTGTTACATATAATCTCCAACAACAGTGTGAACTTTCATAAACATCCGTTTGGCCATTAACTTTTAAATGCATCATTATGCAAAAAATATGAGCAGAGTTTCTCCGCATAAAGATCCACAGCTGGAAGATTAACAAGCTGCTGCTTTTCTCTCCAGTACAGTAGGAAGTTAAATTAAACGAAATATGGAGGATGTTAACTGTGACAAGTTGATTGACAGGCCGGTTTATAGTGACAGGGTGCGTCTTTTTTTTTTTTCTTTTCTTTTTTTTTTTTAGTGTTTCATGTGAACTTTTGTTCTAATTAATCAGTTTAATTAATTAGCTTCACAAGTACAATTATGGCATAATTGTATCCCCTTTTTTTAGTCCATTTACTCTCTCCACACACCAGGGGCCTCATTTATAACCGTTGCGTTACCACAAAACCAGCCCTGAAAGAGGCGTACGGCACTTTCTACACAAAAGTTGGGATTTGTAAAAACAAACTTGATGGGAAAATTTGCGCAAATGCACGCAATCTCTGACCCATGCGTATGAACTCTTTTTCCTGGAGTGAGAAAATTAATGAAGTAAAAACAACGATTTTAAGCTCTGTTTTCATGTCGATATACACATTTGCATTAAATATTCCACTCTCACTAATGGAGATAAGCACTGAAATTACATAAATTCATTACGCAAAAGTTAAACCAAAATCATATGAATTTAGACATATTTGTAATGGATGCGCTTGATCACTTTTCCTCTTTTAATGACAGCAAGGAGTGTTATAGATGTACAACAATTCATCTTTATGCTAAACTGCAGATCTCGTTATGAGAAAATATTTTTTTTAGTGAGAACAATGATCAATGACGCGCAGGTACTTCGATATTATCGCGGACACTGCTGGATTTGGTGTTTGAATGGTCCATTGTTCATTTTGAATAGGATCAATGATAACAGCTTACTGTACAACCGCAGCTGCACGGAGGTGTTAATGTCATGTGAAGGCATCTCCATAAAATTATGAAAAATACCACTGTATTTGAAGGATACAACTTGAAGAGAACGGTAAGATTTACACGCTTCCTTTTTAAAATACTTTGTCAGTGAAGGAGTCAGACAATTGTATTTAGGCTACGCTGCAATAAATATAGGCCTATCTGTTTCCACTAAAAATAGCTAAAAGATGTTCACCTTATCAGCAAAACGGCATAATTTAATGTGAATTGTTTAAAACAATTGAAATACTATTTGGCCAGTGTAGAATAATGAGATCAACTCTATTCTAAAATATTTATCTGATAACTAGTTTAAACAGTTTTGTTTTTATAAATATTTTTATATATTTATTCTAAAACATAACAATGATATTTGATGATTTTTAGCAGTAAAAATTAATGTATGGCACAAATGGCATTTAGCTATAGTCCGTATCTCATATTTCCTTAATATCTTGTACCTTTGGCGGTGTTAAACATGGTGTCACGTGGATGGGAATATGCATGGAAATGATATGCAGATGAGGTTATGCATAGTAAAACTAGGCGTTGCAAGCTCCAGATATGGTGATTTCAGGGAGGAGACGGGGTGGAGATGCTCGTACACACAATCTTCCCCTGACCGGGATTTATAAAGGGATTTTTGCACAGGTTCGTATATATCAATATCAATATGTATATATTTCAGCTTTCTTTTCTTTTTTTTTTTTTTTTCTATTTTTTTTTTTTTTAATTGGTTTAATAGTTTTAATTTTAGAATCAATTTTAGTTTTAGGTAACAACAATAAACCTGAAATCAATTTTTTTTTTTTCATAATGGTTGAATTTTGCAACGTCACCACTTTAAGAATCTTAATTTGTCTCGTATTTGATGTTGTTTGCATCAAGTCTGTTGTTTTCCTGTTTATTACTGTGTAGCTGCTTTAAAACAATCAGTATTGTATAAAGTGCTATAGAAATAAAGATGACTTGACCTGACATTGAAAACAGATATAATTATGGATCTCACTAGATTAAATATTCTCATGCCATGATCATCCAGATTTAAACACTTTGCATCATAACCAGCACAAAAGACATTTTGTTTTCCCCACTGAAAAACCTGGATAGGCTGTTTCAACCGAGAGGAACATTTTATTGTTCAAAGACTTTTCCATAGCTCAAGAGAGTTTTTAATTATCAACTTTATCTCAGATGTTTCTCCTGAAAATCCTAAGGAGAAATAAAACAGACACAAATGTATCAAGCTGTCATACAGTAAAAGTATGAAGGTATAACATGCAGTCAGATCATCAGCTTTTCTCAGGAGAAACATCTGAGAAGCAGGCAACATCTCCATGTGATCTCACTGCTGTCAGGGGAAAGACATGAAGATGTGACTGTGCTCTCTGCTTCTGCACGTGTGTTTGTTTCAGACGGACAGACTGAAGCGGATCTCTGGACCGGGACGAACGTGAGGGTGATTTTCTGAGAGAGCCAGTAACACAGATTGAGGCGGGTGGTCTGAACCTCTCAACTCCATCAGGTTTGAGCAGCTACAAATATTCCCAAAGCATTGCCTAAACCTGGAGATTTTCCATTCTGTGAGTGTTACAGCTACTACATCCCAGCCAAGAGAAGAACCGGCCAAAAGAGGACGATGTTTGCGTTCTGCTCGTGAGTGAGCGATCGATCGCTCGCTATAGCCTTCGTGAAGCTGCTCTTCATTAACAGGTGGTCCTGCTCTTGCCAGGCCGTCTGGATTTCTGCATTTTAAAGCATCCTGCCAAGTACTCAACTGTCATTCGTCCATCAGAGGAAGATAAATATGTTAATTTACGTCCGATTAGGTTACTGAATTCCAAAAAATCCCACCTGAGAAAACAAACAAAGCGGCACATTCTGAGTGCTGAAGAAGGAATGACGTTGATTTAGTCATTTGAAACTGCATAAGCGTGTTTCATAAAGGGGTCGTGAATATGAATATCATGTATGTAAGTAGGGCTCCAGTTAATCACAGCTGTTCATTTTAATCTAAATGCTGCTCTCTTGATATTACTTATAATTACTAATTACCATCTTACCTTCTTCATTTCTGAGAAATGAAACACAATGCAATTCTCTCATTATTATGAGCTGTGCTTCATTAATCTTGCAAAAAAAAATAAAAAATGAGGAAAGACAGACAGTACAGTACATACACTATATATGTGATATATGCACACACACACACACACACACACATATATATATATATATATATATATATATATATATATATATATATATATATATATATATATATATATATATATATATATATATATAGGAGTTATAAGTGTTTGTTACATATACAGTTACATTTAGGAGTTTGCGCAAAGTGAATCTCAGGTACTTTAAATTCCACAATAAAGCAAACTGTCAAATTATAAAATGCATTTTTGTATAAGACACTCTTGCCACTAAATTCATGTATTTGTCTATTTTTGGTGTATTTTATATAAAAACACTGTTATGAATACAAAAAATAAATAAATAAATTAATATATAAATGTTTTCTATGTACCTTTAAGAAAACCTTGTGTCCGTCAGCAGCGCTCGGTCCATTTGCAGAGGTTCAAAGAGTCGTCAGTGTCAGGAAAGCACTTCTCCTGCGTTTCTCTGGAGTGGATTAATGGAGATGCAAGTAGTGCTCTTACAGAACCAATATATAAACTACATTATGAACATAAAAGGGCCATTAAATTAAAGAGCACAAGCAAAAATAAATTCTCCCAAAAACAAAGTACTTGATATTTCTGCTAAATCAATAAGGAGTTCATTCAGATGTCAAGGAAAGACTATAGGTTATGAAACAGTCAGATCAGTCTTATTCATGTGTTCTTTACATGCTCGTCATAGATGTACTGATCTGGAGTATTTGATTAATTAATTACAAATAAAAACTGACATCAAACTAAGCTCATTTACAGTTTCTTACAATCGTTAGGACACACTTCTCAATGCTCAAGTCATTCTTTGAAAACTGCTCACACACTTCTGACCAAAATGCACTAAAACTACCAAAACATTTAATTCAGGTTTCAAATAGCAAAGTCTTTCACCCAATAAACACACTTTGTCGCTCATAAAACTATGACCTAAAAAACATTAGCAACAGACAGCATACAATGTCTTCTTTCATAAAAAAAAATAAATAAATAATAACAATAAAAACCTTTACAAAACAAGAATGAAACTCTCTACTGCTTATAATTCACTGCATGATAAGTTGCATTATGTTTACATAACAGTACAACATCATTCCTAAGTTATCCCCTTTTGTACAGATAGTAATGAAACGTGTAGGTGTTCAGCTATATCAAATTGATTTTTTTTTTTTTTTTTTTAATATTCAATATGGTATTACTGTAGAAATGTAGCATATTCCTGTCTTATTTTTGTATTATGCTTTTGAAAAGAGTATGTAAACGTGCACACTGGCCTATGGGTACATTGAGTTTTGGTGGTGTTTGTGTCTGAGGGAGAAAATAATTCACTGAATGCATTTTGTTCCAAAGCAATGATAAATGGTCCACGGTTTAACTCAAATAGACTGCTGTTGTGTTCACTCTGCGAAGAGTATAGAAAAAGTGACCTAAGTATTGAGAAATGTGTCCTAGCAATTGTAAAAAAACTGTAATGAAGCACTGAATCCTCTCAGCCAGTTGAAGAACTGGATTTGAAGTCTTTAATAAAGCTGAACAGCAGCCGTATGTCTGTGGATGTGAATCAGGAGTGAGGCCATAGACTGAGAAAACATCTGAATCGCCACTCATTACAGCACATGAATGAAGCAGAAAGGCCTGCTCAACAGCTGAAGAGCTGTCTGATAAAGTCCACTGTCCCTACAGCAAACAATGCTCTGCATTCATGTAACATCACATTAAAACATGCCAGCACTTATCAGACACTGATGAGCAGCCCTTCGCCTCCACACTGGAGAAAACCAGGGTGTTGCTTTTCTATAACGGTATCTACACATCCATCAAACAAGATTTAATCAGCTTAGAATCAGAACATAAGAATTTTTTTTTTTTTTTTCTCTCTCTGCATTTTTTTCTTGTTCTACACATAAATCTAAAGCTTTTGCATAAAAAAAGGAAACAAAATTGGCAAATTTAAATTTGGGTTACACTGTATTTTAAGATGTCTTTGTTACAGTGTAATTACACAAATAAGTACTCTGTGAAATTTACTAACTACTATACTAACTATAGAGTTAAGGTTGGGGTTGGTGTTATCACTAGTAAGTACTTTTTGTGAGCTCATACGTTACGATATCCGGTTGTGTCACTTCTGCCATCTTACAACGAACAAAAACAAGCATGGATGCGCATGAATTAGCCTAATTGAGATCTATTTTAAACTTGGTCTTCAATACGAAAACACTGTTTCTGACACAGATAAATCATCACTGAGCGGCATAAGAACAGCTTTTCCCCTCAGGCTATATTCCACCTGAACAACGCATAACATCTCAGGGCTGTACATAACTTTTCAAAACTTTTCATCTGTAAAATAGCACAATCATAATTGCTTGTATTTTCTGTATATTTTGTACATAATTTTCTCTATATATTTTTATTACCAGTATAGGGTTTTTTTATTTTATTTATTTATTTTTATTTATTGTCTGTTCTCCTTATTATTAGGGCCCGAGCACCAATGGTGCAAGTACCCTCCTGGAGTTGCTCGGTTTATTATTATTCTTTCAATTCTTCTTCTCTAAAATGAAGCGCATTTTTGAGGGCCTAAACATGCTCGAAAACCCACAAAACTGCACACACGCCAGAAGTGGTGAAAATTTATGTCTGATATAGGTTTCAAAAGTTGGTGTAGCAAAATGGTTCAATAGCGCCACCTATTCATGTTCAAAGAAGTGCCCCTCCCGCTACGTTTCACGTACATGTACGAAAATTGGTACACACATGTAGCACACCAATATCTACAAAAAAAATAAATAAATAAAAATCTTTGGAGCAAAATCCGAAACCTAACAGGGAGTTGTTGTTTTTTTTATTTTCTCTACAAATTTTGTGTAATTTTTGCCATTTTCAGGCATTGTATTTTAACTCCTCCTCCTAGAGATTTAATCAGATCAACACCAAATTTGATCAGTGTAATCTAAAGCCCTTTGTGATGTTAAATTGCAAAGATCTTGAGTTTTCGTTGAAGGGCGTGTCCATGGCAGCCTGACATATTTCGATGTTTCGCCATGAAAAAGGAAGTTGTTATAACTCAGGCATACAATGTCTGATTTGCCCCAAACTTCACATGCTTGATAAGAGTCCTGACCTGGAAGGATCTTCATGCCAATACTCAGTTATAGTCATAGCATCACCTGCTGGCAACATGAAGTGACATGTTTTACACTGTAACAAACTTTTTCAACAATTTTGTTTTGTTTTTTCAATTGATAACAAGTGTTTACCAATACTTAAAGCACTTTTTCTAAACTCTTAACACAGCAACACACCTACATCACACAATTAGCCAAATAGTTAATTATCTGGCCAAAATCATATTTTGTTAAATAAATACAAGCTCTACATTTCAAAATGCTGAATACCACCATGCTTCCGCGGTGTGGTCACCACCACAGTGCGCAGCGAGGACGCTCAAGTCCTGTGCGCAGAGGTGATGAATCTGCTGGTAAAGGGAGCCATAGAAGTCATTCCTCCAGCCCAGAGCGAGTCAGGCTTCTACAGCCGCTACTTCCTCGTCCCCATAAAAGATGGTGGCCTGTGACCTTTTCTAGATCTCAGACTCCTGAATCACGCCCTGGTAAAAAGGTCGTTCAGGATGATCACATTGAAGCAGATCCTCTCGCAAATATGCCCAGGGGACTGGTTCATGTCTCTGGATCTGAAAGATGCATACTTTCACATCCAGGTAGCCCCCCATCACAGACGATTATTGAGATTCGGATTTGAGGAGGTGGCATATCAATACAAGGTCCTCCCGTTTGGGCTGTCCCTGGCTCCCCACACTTTTACGCAATGCATGGATGCGGCTCTCTCCCCTTGGCGATAGATGGGAATCCGCATCCTCAACTACCTCGACGGCTGGCTCATTCTGGCCCAGTCAGAGGCAGTTTCAACATTGCACAAGACCCTCCTCCTCAGCCACTTAGATTGCCTGGGGCTCAGGGTCAACTTTGACAAGAGCAGACTGTCACCCAGACAACAAGTGTCGTTCCTGGGGACAGTTATCGACTCAGTGCAGATGACAGCAGCTGTCTCAGTGGAACGAGCCATGACGATTCAGCGCCGCGCGGCCTCCTTCAAGGAAGGGGCCGCACACCCGCTCAAGGCTTTCCAGAAAATGCTGGGCCTTATGGCAGCAGCTTCGCCAGTACTTCAGTTGGGCCTGCTTCGCATGCGACCCATCCAGTTCTGGCTGAAGCAGAGGGTTCCATCCGTGGCTGGGCGTCATGGTCGCCATCGCATAACGGTGACTCAGGCCTGTGTATCAGCCCTGGCCCGTTGGAGGGACCCCCTCTGGCTGAAGCGGGTGTGATCTTAGACACGGTGCACAGAAGGAAGGTTGTCATGACAGACGCTTCCAACAAGGGTTGGGGAGCGCTGTGCGAAGGCAAACCGACCTTCGGTCTTTGGTCCTAAGAAGAGTCGGGTCTGCACATCAACTGCCTAGAGATGCTAGCAGTGTGCCGTGCCTGTCAATTCTTCCTGCCGGACATAAGGGGACACCATGTGCTAATACGCTCAGACAGCAGGTCAGTGGTGTCATACATAAATCACCAGGGTGGCCTCGTCTCGAAGCGCCTCTGCACACTGGTGAACGACCTTCTTGTTGGGGCTCAGACCAATCTGCGCTCACTGAAGGCGACACATGTGCCGGGCAAAATGATCCAAGGAGCGAACATGTTGAGGAACAACGTCTCGCTCTATACGTTCCTTCCAATTGCTCTGCTACCGCAGGTACTCAGACGAGTCAGGGAACAACGGCATAGGCTTCTTTTAATAGCCCCCCTCTGGAGGAACCAGCCGTGGGTGTCAGAGTTATTCCAGCTGCTCGAAGCAGCCCCGTGGCCCATTCCCTTGAGACAGGACCTCCTCTCTCAAGCGAACAGCATGCTGTGGCATCCACGGCCCGAGTTATGGGCCCTGCATGTGTGGCCGCTCAACGGGAGCCTTTCGACCTCCCAGAGCGTGTCTTGAACACTATGGCAGAAGCTAGAGCCGCGTCTACCAGGCGCCTCTATGCTCTGAAATGGTCTATTTTCTCGGCTTGGTGCCAAGACCGCAACTTAGATCTGGTTACCTCTGATGTATCAGTGGTTCTTTCGTTTCTGCAGGGGAGGCTGGATAATCAGCGTTCCTCATCCACCATCAAAGTTTACACGGCAGCCATAGCAGCTTTCCATGCCCCTATTGCTGACCGATCGGTGGGCAGGAATAGTCCGGTGGTCCAGTTTATACGAGGCGCCAGGAGAATTAACCCCCGCGTCCTCATACAGTTCTACCTTGGGACTTACCAACCGTACTAAGGGCCTTGAAAGGCCCCCCGTTTGAACCATTGCAATCCATGAGCCTCAGATCACTCTCGTTTAAAACCGCCCTGCTGTTAGCGCTGGCGTCGGTTAAGCGAGTAGGGGACCTACAGGCCCTTTCCATCAACCCTGCTTGCCTGGAATTCAGGCCTAACGACTCCAAGGTCGTCCTGAAACCAAGGCTGGGTTATGTACCTAAGGTGCTCTCCACTCCGTTCAGAGCCCAGGTCATAAGGCTTTCCGCACTTTCCCCTTTGACGGATGACCAGGAATTGTCCCTGCTCTGCCCCGTCAGGGCCCTGAGGGTATACATGGAGCGTTCTGCCTCATACAGGAGATCAGAACAGCTTTTTGTCAGCTTCGATAACCGCGCTAAGGGTCGCCCTGTTACGAAGCAAAGAATTTCCAGGTGGTTAGTGGAGGCTATCACCCTGGTATACTCCTCCTTGGGCTTGCAGTGCCCCATTGGAGTCAGAGCCCATTCCAGAGGCATTGCCTCGTCCTGGGCATGGTCCAGCGGGGTGTCCATTTCGGAAATTTGTGAGGCGGCCAGCTGGTCCTCGCCATCCACATTTGTAAGGTTTTACAACCTGGATGTCCCTGCCTTGCAGGCCAGAGTCCTTTCTGCTTAGTTCACCGCCTCTGGCTAGTAAAGCAGTCTTATGGGTTCACTTGACCAACATTGTTCAAGTCCCTCCTTCACTTGGACGGTCCATATTATATGGACACCAAGTATCAACTATACGGTACGACACCCAGGCCACGGATGACCCTGAGGGCTCAGCCTGTGCTTGGTGTATTTTATTAACTCCCCTGGGTCTTCTCCCATGTGAGTTATGGTTTTGAGTTGTTCCCCGTCATAGCGCGGCGTGATTGTACTGGTTCCCATACAAGCGTTTTACAGACGCAGTACGAGTGGAAATATCGAAAGGGAACGTACTCGGTTACTATCGTAACCTCGGTTCCCTGAGATATGGGAACGAGTACTGCGTTCCTGGCCGTGCTATGAGCTACACGCCTCAGTCACTTCATTCGAAGAAATCTGAGATGCGGCGGCGAAGCAGCCACTTATATAGCCAGAGACCCTGCCAATTTTGGTGGGCTATGGCGGGCTGCATAGCCATAGGCTTGCTCAGCGCCGCCGCCCGAGCCATTGGTTCGATTTTATAGCACTGCACGAACCAATGGACGTGCAATTTCACTGCGTGATTGAAAAGGCTTCATTTGAAGAGGAAAAAAGAGTTTTTCCCACACAAGCGTCTTACAGACACAGTACTCGTTCCCATATCTCAGGGAACTGAGGTTACGATAGTAACCGAGTATGTTTTCTATCCAACAGGAACATATAGTCAGCTATAGCACATACACTGTCAAAATGCTAACGCTGACCAGAGGGCAACAGTTCAAATGAATTGTGAAAAGTTTCTTGTGAGCACGGGAAAGTCTTCTTTTTTTTTCTTTTTTTTTTTGCAAATGTCCCTTTAGGGGCTCTGTATATGCGTGTTAAAATAAAGTGTTGGCTGAATTAAAGATTAGTTCTCTAAAACTATATTTTTCCAGCCTGTTTTAAGGATATTTCTATGTTTTGCTGATGAACGATGATGAGCCTCATTCCCGCAGGTCAGTAATTCAGCAGCTGGACAGACGGCTGGTGTGTTTGACTCACACTCATCCTGCGCTCCTGCACTCTTCTCAGAGCCTCTGTGTGCTGGACAGATCAGAGCAGCTGTGCTGGAGGAGGAAGGCCGTGAGAAAGCCATGCGAGTGGGAGAGAAACACGAAGAACTGTGGGAAACTAAACCCAAACACACACAAGGAAGAAGTTACAACTCTGAGAAACAAAGATTTCCACATCAACAGCATTCGCTGGTGGCACACGAGAGCAGATTCACACAAACACAAGCTGCGTATTTACCCACAAATCACAGTAATGACCGCTGGGCTGTTTATTCACAGGAGTGCAGAAGAATCCGCGCCGATGCTCCTCGAGACGGACGAGAGGAGCGCACACTGAGGTTTTTGGAGGGTGCTCTTCACCACAGGGAGGAGACGCATGAGGAGTCACATGACCAAACAGGAACCAATGAGAAGAAGGGAATTCAGGTTCACTACAGAGTTTAGTGGGTCAAGCCTGGCTGAGGACAGCAGCAGCCAATGAGACGAGCTCAGCGAAAGAGAGAATGATGTGCCGCGCGAATGCAGACACACGAAATGTTATCGTCTGGTGTGAAACGAGCTGAGAGAGAAAAGCGGCCACAGAGATATGAATGGGAAGAGTGCAATACCACACCGACTCGATGATGAACATCTGATTGGTTTTATACGTGTGCCGGCTGGTTCAGCATATAGTCAGCACAAACATTTATATTTATGCATTTGGCAGACGATTCTACCTAAAATGACTTATATCAGTATTTGATTCTCTAAGAATAAAACCCACAACCTTCATGTTGCAAACACGATACCTTGCCAGATGAGCTACAGGAACAGCAAAGATGCTTCATATTTCAATAACTACACCAATGGACCCGTTTCACATTTCCAGGGTTCTCAGAAGTGGAAGCAGTCATATAAACTTCACTGCAAAAAAAATTATTTCCACTTAAAAACTTACTTTTAAGTATAATGAGACTGGCTGTGAAATTAATTAAATTAAGTTAAAGTAATAGAAAAACATATGTTGCTATGTCTTACTGATCATATTATTTTTTACTCGTGTCAGTATCATATTATTATTTTTATTTTTAGTAGTGAAGAGAAACTGCAATCATTTTGCATTCCTATTTGCCCTAGTAGCAAAAGAAAAAATCCACAGTAGAGTTTCTATGACATCACAAAAGAAGTATATATATATTTACAATGTTCATAACTGTGAAATGCATCATACCAGCCTGTAAAAAGTGTCCATAGCACTGAATATCCTATCAGTCGATCAAATATAAGTCACTCTGACTGATAATCACTGATATTCTGCAGACACTCCGTCTGTGTGGTCTTTGTTCCCATCAGATAATGAATGCAATCAGCCAAAATCCTGCTTCCTGCTTTATCTTGTATATTAAAAACATGTCTGATATCAAACATAGACACAGAAGAACCAGACGTCAGACCTCGTACACACCAGCAGACACCTTCCCACAATGCTCTGTGATGATGGTTACTATTCATGCTTTTATATGAAACATCAGGGAATCAAACCTTGAACTGAGTTAAATGTAAAGAGGAAAAAAACATTGTTATACATACAAAAAAAAAAAAAAAAAAACAATATCAAATGTATCTGTTCATACAGCAGTAGTTATTTAATTTCACTCTCAGACTGAATTCAAATACAGTATTGTGTTTTGTGTTTGTTTTTTGTTTTGTTTTTTTCAAAAACAATGGTGGAATATGAGAGAAGTACAGCAGGTGTCAGAGTTCAGCTGCAGATCTGTGGACCAACACACACAATAACACACACACACACACACACACACACACACACACATACACAATGAGATTCTACTACAATGAAAACATTGTTGTCAAATGAGGTTTTTTGTCCTGCTCATTTGGCATTCAAGAAAAAGTCAAGTTTGAATTAATTCTGTTTTAGAAAACAAACAAACAAATAAATAAATAACCAAACCTTCTGACAGATTTAGTCTAATTGAGTTTAATTATTGGTACTATACAGATAAATGTGAAGATTTTTAATCAAAATTTAAATTATCTAAACAATTATGAGTGTGAAACCTACACTATAGAAAATACCTTTTTGAGGTTTTAAATAAAAATAATATTGGAGTATGTTTTATAAGAAAATACTATTTCAGTCCTACTGCTTGAAAGGGGTCATGAACTGCATTTGTTTTTTTTTTTGTTTGTTTTTTTTTTTTTGTTTTGTTTTTTTTGTGCTGTTCTCTAAGGTCCACTTATGTTATCAAGATTTTTACATCAAAAAACAATAATTAACCCTTAAATGCATACCTTGGGTCTTTAGCGACCCAGGACATCAATTACTACCCTCTTCCTCCTTTAGTTTTTAAAGTTAGACATCAACTTTCTTAGTATTCCTCAATCTATTAATTTCAAACAATATAACAATAAACAAATAATAAAATATAAAAGAATGCCTGATTTCTGATCCTTTTTTTTTTTGTTTTGTTTTGTTTTGTTTTGTTTTGTTTTTTTGTAAAAAGTGTATAGGGTCGCTAGAGACCTGAAGTATGTAAATGTGTAAGTGTATTTTTCCTGCACAACTATATTTACATATCTGATGATTCAATAAGTGCAATGCATCTTTATTCCTCGAGGTGGCACTGTTTCATACACAATGATGATGTGATATTTCACTCATAATTACGACAGGCATAAAACAAAAGAATATTATCAGCAAAAAATGAACTGGTTTGAATGGCTTTTCTGCAGAGCAATTACTGTATGCAATGAAATATAAATGTAACTGCCATTTGATGGTGGATGTTGTGAATTAGCTACCAGTGATCAAAATATTGACTTTGAAGTCATTAAAAACGATAGTTTTGAGAATATGGTTGAGATAGCAAATATGAGGCAGATGCTGAATCTACTGTGGAAGTCTGCTCTGATGATGACAGCGATGGTAAAATCATCTGCTCAAATTGAAGCATTCTAAGTTTCAAAAGGTAACAAAATATGCTTTATTTTATTATGTTTTAATTGTTCTTAAAATATCAAGAGAGTTTTTTGCTATTGCAGCAGTTAGAGATCAATTTGAGCTGGATATATAGTTCCGGGTTGCTAAAGACCCGAATATGTGATAATAATTGGTGAAAAATTCATGCATTTAAGGGTTTAGAAGTAATAGACTATTTTTTGTCGTGTTTTGACCCCCCCTTATCAGAACTCTGTGTTTGAATAGGCGTGGAGGATCATTGACTCAGAAGTAAATGCCCACTGCTATGATTGGCTAATAGTTGCGTATGTTTGACAGCGTACATCCTACACAGATGGACGCTGCTGTTATTTAGGTGCATAGCATGCATAGCAAACCATCTGTAATAACAGACAAAGCAATAGTGACCCTGTAATGAAAACAGTTACTCACACTTGTGTAAATTACTCACAACAGTATAGTCGCACAGCATCGACTTTTAGTTTCAATCTTGTTTCTAAATGAATCCACGGTAAAAATGAAGTAAACAAAGGACCAATTTCTTACTGAAGTGCCACTTCATTAAAAATAGTTCATCAAATAAAGTTTATTGTTTGGTTTCTGGGCAGACCTGTGTTCACCTCTCTTGTTATTCACACTACATGCATGAATTGGTGGGTGGGGCTAAACAGGCAGCGATGTAGAATCAGTGGGCGGGGCTAAACAGGCAGCGATGTAGAATCAGGCATTGATCTTCTTCTGTGGAGGTGGTGCTTATCCACACTATTACATCATAGAGTTGTACATTCCACAAGCTGTCGTTTTGGCAGATTGGCTTCAATATAAGCTGTTTTTAGACTAATGAGAAAGTTTTGAGTTCTGATACTTACAGGATGTTTTTATAGTACAGTGACCTCTTATATGTCAAAAGATCAAGGGAATTTTGGTTTGTCATTTCATGACCCCTTGAAAATATCACAAGATTAAGATTTCAATGTGATAATTATCATTTCTTTTTAATTTTTTGTGAAATTTACTACCAATTTCTTTGTAAGAATTGTTTCAGAGTAAAGATATGTTTTCAGGGCATCGCTCCACTCAGTCTAACCAGCACCACACAAACATACAGCATCTGTTACAGCAGACTCTATGAACTGTTGTGTATAATGTTGTGTAAGTATAATTTAATATGTGGTTCAGTATGCACAACATCCTCCCTAAACTCACACCCAGAGATTCCCTCAGGTTCAAGAGACATCCGACACACCATGAATTTTTGAAACTAATCTTTCTGTTTGGCGGCTGCTTTCAGACGGGATCGAGTTATCTCTGGAGATTCTTACGAGGAAGGACATGTTTGGTAGCTGTGGCCACATTAGCGTATGGTTCATGAGAAAGCAGCTCCGTGGGGCACGAGGAGATGAACACACCTCACAGACCCACAAATGTCAGAGAGGCTTCTTGCTGAGCGGCCCATCAATGCTGATCATGACCCTGGCAACGCTCACGCTTGGCTGTTCTGAGGTCAGATGTCACACAATTAGCACAAGGATGAGAAGCAGAGCAGGATCGGGAATGAGAACGAGAGTGGGAGGAACAGGAAAAAACTGAGTAAGACGCTATTTATAGATGAAGCAAAAACACACATTTAAAAAGAGAAAAGCTTCAGAAGACACATCCAAACTCTTGACAGTAGCTTTAATGTGACAGTCTCCATCCAAATACAGCACTAAATACACTAGAGTTTATTCTAAATCTGCCTCAAAAGACCTGTTTATTTCCATGTTTAGGCTGGTTAATGCCAGATAGTGCTGTCTGAGTACTGTTCACCGGTTAAACTTATATTTATAGTTCATTTATTCATTTGGAAGATGCTTTTATCTGAATGTTTAGTAGTTTTATTGCAAAAGTGGAAAAACACTAACTTAATTTATTATAAAGTAACCAACAATATTAGCAATGCCACAAACCAGAAACGTACACAACTAGAAAAGTGGAATTGCAGAACACAAGACTCTGTGTGTGTGCGTGTGTGTGTGTGTGTATGGTTTATGAGGACACAAATGTGTATAATGACATGGGTACTACAACGTAAACATGGTTTATGAGGACACTTCCTCTGTCCCCGTAAAACAAAAGACTTAAAAAACATACAAAACGGTGTTTTATGAAATTCAAAAATTGTCAGTAGTTTCCTGTAAGGGGTAGGTTTAGGTGTAGGGTTGGTGTAGAGTGATAGAAAATACAGTTTGTACAGTATAAAAACCATTACGTCTATGGAGAGTCCCCGAAAACCACAAATTCAAGTGTGTGTGTGTGTGTGTGTGTGTGTGTGTGTGTGTGTGTACTGTTCACACATATAATATAAAACTAAATTTGACCCTGGACCAAAACCAGTCATAAGGGTCATTTTTTAAAACTGAGATTTTTCCATTGATGTATGGTTTGTTAGGATAGGACAATATTTGGCTGAGATACAACTATTTGAAAATCTGGAATCTGAGGGTGCAAAAAAAATTTAAATATTGAGAAAATCATCTTTAAAGCTGTCCAAATGAAGTTCTTAGCAATGCATATTACTAATCAAAAATTAAGTTTTGATATATTTACGGTAGGAAATTTACAAAATATCTTCATGGAACATGATCTTTACTTAATATCCTAATGATTTTTGGCTTAAAGAAAAATTGATAATTTTGACCCAAATAATGTATTGTTGGCTATTGCTACAAATATACCTGTGCTACTTATGACTGCTTTTGTGCTGCAGGGTCACATATGTCTGTGTGTACTGTCTTCTGATCAAGTGTTGCTGGTTAAGAAGAACTTGAACCAGCATCCAACCAGCAACATTTATTTGAAGCAGAGCTGTAACCACCATAGACATTGAGATAGACAAGCCCCCCGCCCCCCACTGATCTGCTGCACTCCACTATGCAGCAGTTTTTTAGGATGATAAAAAGCTTTAAAAGTTACATTTTCAGCCTGGCCTGCTCAGCGGGCTAACAGCGCTCGTCAGTGTCAAAATAATAGAGCTGGCCAATCAAATCAAAGTAGGTGGGCTTTACGCACAGACGCAGGTAAGTTACTTAAGCCATACATGCAACTTTAATCTCTCTCTCGCTTTCATAATTGCCATATTTGAGGAAAAAAGTGGAGTAGTTTGCATCACTGGATATAGCTGTTGGCCATTTAGCATTTCTGTCTTAAAACAGCTGACATATTAAATGATTTGCAACTTCCATCTTACCTCTGTTTCAGCATTAAACTGATGATTCGTGCTGGAACTCACACTTTGCTTCTGTGCTCTAAACAAACAATGAAGCTGTGAGTTCACATTACTTCAAAATCATTACTTCAAAATCTGTGATTTTACCCCCTCCTTGCTAAGAAATGGTGTAGTGATTCAGTATCACTATTTTATTAATAAAAGTCAGCGATGACAGCAAGTTTCTGAATGTTTCTGTGCGCGATCTCCAAACTCTGTGTGTCAATGAAAGCAGCGCATTAATATAGAATGGTGATTAAAATGACTTGAATTCAATTAAATGGTTTAAATGCACACCTGCATTAAATAAATGTAATATTATATATATATATATATATATATATATATATATAAAGTTGGTCCCCCCAATGTTCAAGACATGGTTACAGCCTTGATTTGAAGTAACTCCCACTGTGTCTCTAGAACAGATAGTGGTAGAACAAACAGAGTGTTGCAATATAAAGATAATCGCCAAGTATCTGTATCTGTATGCATCTATCAGAAAGTGTTCAAAACTAGCACTTGATCCATAAACTGACATCAGATGCATCTCGCTGTAATGCACACAGAGTCATCGTCGTTCAGGGTTGTGAGCGCTGACCACTTCCAGTATGTTATGTAATTCAGTCTGGTCATCTGGGAGACCCTGAGGAACACCAGGCTAAACCGAACCGGCACCAGCCTCCGATGATGAGCCCAAACGCACACATTCTGCACGGATGCATGCGCCGCCGCAGCTTTCTGTGCATTGCATCAGTCCGGGTGGACTATTTTTATTGTTTATTTGAAAGCTGGTGCTTTTTCTACCAAACATGCAGGAAGCTTTTAGGCAAGATGTGAATGAGAAATGAGGGCATATTGAGTTTTGAAATTTAGCTTCTTGGTGTCAAGACCAAAACGATGAATGTGTTCTATCAGAAGCTGAATAAACAAAGTCGTTTCAAGTAAACTAATGCTCAAAGGGATTTTCTGACTAAGATAAAGCACAACAAGGGACACAAACCAGACTCAAACACAGTCCTCAGTGTGTTCTTGTGCTCTTCAGACTTCAGTTTCTCCCTCCACCTCCCACATAGCAAACGGACTTGGCCCAAATGTGGCCTCAAGCTGGCACTGCTGACCTCCTGTTGGCAATGGCATGTACCCATTCAGCCAGAGCTGGGTCATGTGTGGCAATGATGGCACGGCGTGGATCACAGCAAACAACATGAGGGCTGATTGTTGGGAGGAGTGTGGGCCAGATCAGGCAGTGACCTGACAGCATATTATGAGACCCATGAAAAACAAGATAAATAAAATATGATAAAATGATCACAGAAATTTTAATTAAGTGTAGTATTGTTTAAATTTAATCTTTGAAATAGCAAGTCAAAACAGCTACATAGTGTTGGCCCAGATCCGGCCCACATCTGGCCCGTGTGAAATCCATGCGGGCCAACACTGCTTGCTGTCAACATTATCATTTCAGAATAAAGCAAATCAGTAAATCAGTCAACTGCATTAAACTGCACTTAATTATAATTTGATTATATATTATTATTCTCAGTACAAATAATCTTAGAATCTTTACATAAAGAGAGAGAGAGAGATCATTTAATCATTATCATGTTATATTTATTTGGTTTACTGTGGGGCACATAATTTTATTAATATGCTGTCATGCACAAGCATTAAATAAAATGATCATAATTTTTTTTTTTTTAATTCAAATCCTCGGTATCCATGTGATGATTTGTGTGAGGAACAGATCCAAATTCAAACCATTCATCGGCAATATGTATCTCTTTTCTCTGTAGCTATAGTATGAATTTAAAAATTTGCCGTTAAGCAGTTTTACAACAAGTTTTACGGCAGCGATATCAAACGCTCATTGGCTCTCGTCGGTTTCGTCATAGATTGTGACATGCCGTGTTTCCGGTGATGTTTGTTTTGAATAAGAAATGCGCGCTCTCACAGAGTGGATCGGGAGAGTATTTTCAGCGTTTAACAACTTAAATTATGCCCTGCTCCTCACACTAAACTATTATATCCCGCCAGAGAGGACCGCGACTGCAACACATCGTCATTTGGGCTACTGTGGTGCTGCTCTTTGACATTTCTGCAATAAATTCTTGTGATTACGTGTCTAAGTGTCTGTCTGTTACGTTTTTCTTATAGACTGTGTACTTTATACATTCACTCTATTTTGGTTTATTTGTTCTTCATTAAAAAAATAAATAAATAAAACATTTTCAGTGCAATACGTTTTTTATTGCACAGTTACATGACCTGTGAATTTTAAGGCTGATTTTCTATTCAGTTTAACGTACTTTATTAACATAATTTGTGTGTACATTACCAAAACATTTCACAAAATGAATAATGGCGATTATAGTAAATGCAATAATATCAAATATAAGATTCTGTATTGGATCTGGGCTATATAAGGCTCAGATGTGGCTCAGATTTGGGGATTATAGTTTACTTAAGGCTGAGAATTGGCACCAATAATAAAACCTGTTTTGGCCCAGTTCAGGGCCAGTTAAGGGTGATTAACTGGCTGAGATTCGGGCTGGTTATGCCCCACGTGTGGCCCTTGTCTTTAATCCAGTTCTGGGCCACTTCAGGGCCGTCATTCTTTAAGGTACTTGGGCCGAGAGAAAAGTGATTGTCTGGCCTGGAGCTGGGCCAGAAAACATTTGCTATGTGGGCTGTTGCTGGCCCATTGGCCCTAATGACCCGAGCCTTTGAAGCACTTTGCAGGACTGACCTTCCTTTGTGACGCGGTTAGTGAAAGCCAAGCGTAAGAGGACCATCATCGACACGCTCCAGAGGCCACGGTGAGGAAGCACAGCGCGCATCGACTCATCGGTGCAAACAATTATCAGTGCATAATAAATCAGTCGGAGAGAAGGTGATTCCAAGCAGCGTAAATCTTTCATCACCTGCAGTCAGTAAAGACATGAAAGCTGGTCTCGTATTCTTACAGATGCACCAACAGTCTGGAAATATTTTTAGTGGTTGAACCCACTGCTTCCTGTTTGAAACGGTTTGTTTTGAAAGTGCGTCACATTTCTTTAAGCTGTGAAAGCCGAACGATGAGTGTGTTCCAGTGCTGTGCGGTGCGCTGCTAAAATAAGGACTCACTTTGTTTGTTTGCTTGTTTGTGTTTTAATCCAATGTAAATTCATGCTCCAGATACACTCGTAAGACACTTTCCAGGTTAAATAAACATACACTGTCAAAAAACAACAACTGATACAATTCTATTTTGTAGATTTGCATTAACAAATACAATAAATATGTAATATATAATAAATACATTTATTTTATTAAACCCAAGCATAAATCAGTGTTTTTAAGCATGTTTACATCAATTCCAAAATAATAGCTGTAAGAACACAGCTTTAGAGGTTTGTTAAAAACACTGAGCTCAGCGGAGACGAGAGAGTCGATGACTCACACTGTAACTTTACAGTTTTTTAACTGCTTACATTTTCAAAACTTTGCTTCTTCGTTTCAAAACTTTACACACAAATCCAAGAATTGCACACACAAAATGCAACATGCCTCACATCTCTTGCAAAATGAAGCACTGCATTCAAAATATCACAAACACATCTCAAAATTTGGAAACACCTTTGCCATAATATTAATTCCTGTTAGATTTTTGTGTGCTACATAGAGAATTGCGTGCCGTGCTTCACAAAAAGTGTTTTATGAAATTGAAAACTGAGTCAAAGGCTGGGAATTAGTGTATGGTTTTGCAGATTTGGTGTGTGCTTCTGCTGTTTGAGTGTCAGCTTTCAGAAACTGTGTGACAAGTAAAGATTTTGTGTGGAAGCAGATGAAAAAACTGTAACTGCTGGTGTCTTATACAGTTGTTTTCTCAGGAAACTCGCCTTGTACATTCTAACAAAAACCCTGAAACTAAACAGGCCTACTACCCTGATGAAACAACCAGTGCTTCTCAACATCTACCACCTTCAACCCAGGGTTATCGGTCATGCTTTGTTGGTGAACAGTGTGACTGTGTTGGTAAACCAACAAAGCCAACATCAAACCAACACTAACCAGCAGCAGCCCACCTGGACCGGCATGAAGATTCTGTTCAAGCACTCAAACGCCAGCGCTCTCCTTTCTCCAAATATCTCACAGCGCATCGTCTGGAAGAGAGCCATACGCGGCACACGCCGTTTCACTTCAGCAGCAGATCTCAACCGCAGCAGGCCCAGTAAACATCGTCACGCTGCAGGTGTGCAACTGAGCGCTGCAAACATCCGGCTGGAGGAGACCTTCGTGCCACACTGTCAGGCCTGTTTCTTCCTGAGGAAGAGGCTCGATTCTCTGCTTCTGCTGCTGATCTGAGCTCAGCTTCACGCTCTCTCAGACGCCTCCGCTGGGTCTACAGAGGCTGGTCCTGGATCAGCACTAGAAGCTTTGACTCAGAGCATGGGACGTGAGAAAACTGCAAGCAGATCACAAAAACACAAGCGTGAAGTGCTTCTGCTTCTCTTGATCAGTCAACAAGAGCTGTGAAAACACCCTGAACCCCTCGTGCCAGACGAAAACACAAACATTTACATTCAAACGGTAAAAAGATTAAAGAGTGTTGATGTCTTAGAGAGAAGGACAGCTGGTGACTGCTATACAGACAATATATGACACCACAACACATGCATAACAATATCTGCTTAACATAATATTTGATAAAATAGTTCATTAATCTATTTGAAAATAATAATAATAATAATAATAATAATAATAATAATAATAATAATAATAATAATAATTTGAACTTGATAAAAAATAAATCTGTTAATAAACTTTAGATAGCAACTTCTGGATTCTGTAATCCTATTATAGTCATTTTCAAAAATTTACATTTTACATTTATATTTAGTCATTTAGCAGATGCTTTTATCCAAAGCGACTTCCAAATGAGGACAATGGAAGCAATCAAAACCAACAAAAGAGCAATGATATGTAAGTGCTATTACAAGTCTCAGTTAGTTTTACGCAGTACATGTAGCAAGGTTTTTTTAATTATATAATAAATAAAAAGAAAACAGATAGAATATAAAAAGAATAGAGCAAGCTAGTGTTGGTGGCCTTTTTTGCTTTTGTTAATTGTATAATAAATCAAAAGAAAAGAAATAGATAGATAGAATACAAAAAGAATAGAGAAGCTAGTGTTTTTTTTTTTTTTTGTTTGTTTGTTTTTTTTTATAAATAAAGAAATAGTTAAAAACACAAATAAAAAGTAAGTGCACCCAGTATTCTGGTAAGTCTGAGCTCACTGGGAATCATATTTGCTCAAATAGAGATGCTAATTTTACACACAGGACACCACAGAGCTGCATGATTGATCATTATAAGACTGCATTAAACACCCACGTGAAATATATTCCTAAATGACAATGATTTGTCTATGTTTATTAACTTTTGACAAGTATGATCACAGCGAACATTCAAATCTGTGTTCATGCTGCTGACCCAGAGAGAGCAGTTATCAAGATATGAAACAACTTCACAAACAGTCTTTTCAACCACATAATATCATTATTTCTGTGTGACAAACATCCAAATAATCACAGAGCTACTGGGATAAAACGTTACAGTTTGGATATAAACACTGTTGTCTTTAGTAGCGATCAATATTGAGTAAATCACTTTCTGAAAGTAACTTGATCTTTCAAATAAAGACTGTATCATTATATTTTACACCAGTAGGTGGCGAAAAGTGATTGTTAGAAAATGTATGTCACTGAATCACTCTTTCAAGAGATTCTTCAAAAACACTGATTCATCCAGTAATAAAGAAAGAGACGCCTATATGAGTGAGGAGTCATTGACTCATTTATTCAAATGGATTTTTCAAATAATTAATGTAAATTACACATATATATTCTTTTGACCTCAGGGTTTTGTTTTTGCTCTGATATTCATTTTCAGCTTTTATTGAGGGGTGTGTGCCTTTCCACATCACACACATTCATCTGAATTTACCACAGGTTAACTCTACTCTAAGTGTAGTAACATCTGCAAGTGATATGAATGCTCTTGAGCTAAACTTCAAGTGTCCCAGAGGATACTTATAAAAAAAGTACTTATTTCAGTGTTTATTTTATTTATTATTTTTTTTTTTAATAAGTGGATATATATAATTTTATGTATGCATGTATGTATTCATTTTTAAATAAACAGCAATTAACATTTTGTCAGAGCCTCAAGTAAATTGCATGCAATTTTGTTCAGTTCGATTCAGAATCATGGGAGAGTTGTGATCTTTATTTAATGAATAAATAAATAAAAAATGATTCCAGTTATATAAAGGCATAGTTTCTGAATGTCAACACTATAAAAATTATTATAGATTTTGCCTTTTAATTATTACCAAAAAAAAAAATTTTTTACATATTATATATATATATATATATATATATATATATATATAGATATATTAAAAAACAACCATAAACTAATGAAATAAACTTGGCGCCCAGCGTGTCCTGCTCTTAAAGGGACAGTTCACCTTCAAGTCTTTCCAACTTCAAGTTGAGTTTCTTTCTTCTGCTGAATCACAGCATGAGAAAACAATACTATGTACGTCAATGGGGACAGAAACAGTTTGCTTACCCACACTCTTCAACATATCTTCTTTTGTGTTCAACAGAGGAAAGAAGCATGAGGGTGAGTAAATGATAACACCATTTTCATTTCTGGCTGAACTATCACTTTTAATGCCAAAAATAAAAGAAAAAAAAATCTTAATATTGATGAGTAGATGCAGTGAGGATGCTGATGCTTAGAGCAGGTCAAAGGTTCCTTCACACGATCCACTGATGATGCGCTGAAGAGCGTTTGTGTTCATGAACCTCAGTGAGTCAGTATCCGCTGAATATCATGAAGTTCTGTAGACTAATTCATCAGAGACAATAAACCAGATTACAATGAGCTCTAACACACAGAGAGAATAAATCACACACACGTGACTGTTTTACAAGCCCAACAAACAACAGCTCACTGTGAGCAAACAGTATGACACTCTCTCAGCTCTGGCGTCTCATTGTGTCGATGAACACACACACACACGGATCTGTTCATGAAGGAGAGCAGCGTCTCCATGCTGCTCCACTTCCTGTCCTGGCACAGCTTGGATGTGGGCCATGAGCTCACACACACACACACACATGCTGTTAACGCTCAGCACGGCACCCGATGCACACCTCCCGACCTTCACACACAATCCTGAGTCTCTGAGAACCCAGTGACCTGACAGACTGGGCCTGCTGGCTACACACACACACACACACACACACACACACACACACACACCGTCTCGTGTCTGTCTCCCTCCGGCAGACTCCTGTTGACAAGCACTTCCCAAGCACAAGTAAAAGAGCCAGATAATGAGAGCACGCTGAACACACGAGGGGAACTCCAGCTCATAAAGAGCTGTTAGTGAGCAGCAGCTGATCAGGAATCTCATCACTCCGCAGCAGCCTGAGGAAGCCATCAGTCGTCTGTCTGAGAGACAGATTTGATAGAGATGTGATCGTGGAGCCGAACGCTGATCGCTCGTGCTCATGATATCATATCACATCGCTCTTCAAGATCCAGGTTTCACAAACGAGCCGGATGGTGGCAGATGCCATCAGTGCATCAGGTTCCTCTACTGTGATCTACAGACAGCAGTGAATGTCAGTGTGCACTGTGATTCTGTCCCAGGCTTTGAGAGTGAGAGCTGACAGTCATCATCTCTGAAATCACCAGTCACTGGGTTCAGTCTGACTCTGGTCAAACCAAAGTAGCCCTGACCTTAAAAAAGAACGAAAACTTCAAGTTCATTTTATTAAGTAAACTTAATGAAGTTCAAATATATTTTCCATACTCCATGTAGTACAACTAATATCAATGAACTAGTAGTGTACTTGTGTGTACTTCTTCAGTACTTTACTATTTCAATGGGACTAAACTGACCCACTTTTTAATATAAACATATAAATGCTTTTAAGTGTACTTTAAATGCACCAGCAGTAAATTCCGAGTACAACTAGTTTCCATCTAAATTTTAGCTAATTTTAAGCTTCTTCTTTTTTTTTCTTTTTTTTTTTTTTTTTACAGTTGTTCAGTAAAATTTACTTTAAAGATTCACTTTTCATTCATGAAGATGACATGGAAAAAAAATTGTCAAAAATGTGTCTTGTGGTGGAAAACAAAAACTTTTAAGACGAAAATGATTTTGCTTTTGAAATTGCTTTTGAATTTAATTTTAGTACTTTTACTGTACTTAAGTATGAAGTATTGCAAGTGCAGGAAGTCACAGTCTCACGTCATTAAATAATGTCATTAAATAAGTAAATAAATGCCCAGACACCAAATGCCTAGAAGGGATAATTATTTTAATACTTAATTAGTTAACTACAAATTAAATAATTATTATTGGTATAATAATAATTAATACTAATTAATAGCACATTAAATATTTTCAAATATTTTTAGATTTAATTTAAAAACTACATTTTTTAAACATTGCCTGAAAAAAGGCACATCAAAAAGTGCTTTAACTTTTAACTTTAATGGAAGAAGCTTATATTCTTTTATACGTGTGTATGTCGTTGTTTTTTTCTCTCTTGTTGTAATAGGAAGATTTGCAAGCATGCAGAACTCCGTAAACTTGCGAAAACAAAACATTTGTAATTCGAAACCAGAGTGTGCGCACAAACAGGCACATGTGTGTCTGAAAGTGTTTGTGTGGGGAAAAGAATAACACAATCACCACCTCCTCCCAACACTTTCTCATCGGATCTACGCTAGTCTCATAGCTGACCTATTTTGATCTCAAAAAGGTGAATTTTCATCGAAAGCTGAGGATGTAAATAAAAGAACATTTCAGTGAGTTGAACTGTCCGAATGATTCAGAATGAATTCACCTGTGTGTGTGACTGATTCATTGATAAGAACTGACTCAAACTCTGATTTGTTTTATAATCAGGCATCACTACCTTTGATTCTAAATATTACTGGAAAATACTACAAACATCTGAAATACCGCTGAAATACTGTAATATCATATGTACGGCACAACACTGGGCTGCTCTATGAAAACACAATATACTGTATATGTGTAATGTTAAAACTAGAACTACACCTAACCCACCTTAAGAGAGTTTAGAAGTCCAAGTGTAGATGTTAACGCAAACTCTGACTCCACAAAAACATTAGTCGAGCTGAACAATCATGTGAAGAGGAAGAAGACATGGACACTTACTGAGCGAATCATCCTGTTCCTCTCGTCACCGCTGCAGCAGATCCAATCGGATTCTGAAAGGAAAAAAAAAAATGTTGAGACACATTAGAAATTTGAGAAATGACACGTAACACAACCGACTGCTGAACTACACAAGGAAAAATGCAAATTAGACAACTAGCAGGTTTAGGAACAAGTGTTTCTATTCTAACTATTCAGTGTTTGTCATTCATCAAAACAGATCTGCAAAACATTACAGTCCAACAGAAAGCAGATCATCTGAAAGAGCAAAACTCAAATAAGAAAGTTTCGAAGCAGCTCGTGTCTCTTCAGAAGACTTGGATTGAACCACTCCATTCATATGGATTGCATTAACAATGACTTTATGATTTTTTTGAAGCATGAAATGGATAGACAAAAATTATGAGAGACTATTAATATCTTCCTTTTGAATACGAGCAAAAGCCACAGGTTTGGAGCAACATGAGGGTGAGTAAATGATGACAGAATGATCATTTTTGGGTGATCCGGATTCACTCAGAAACGCAACACATTTGAGCAGTAAAAGGACTGGATGAACGACCTTTCATTTGTTTTCTCCGCTCTGAGTTTCCTCCGGATGAATCAGAGGTTGATAGCACGTACACTAGCCAGGGTGTTTTGGGAAGCCCGTGTTATTCAGATTCCCATGAGCCTCTGCCGGTGGGAAACGGCGCAATAAACCGAATCCCAACAGAGCACGCCAACCTCAGAGACTCACATCTGCATTTGCATCTTGTTTGTCTCAAAGTCTTGGAGATGTTGGGTTAGCATTAGCCTGGAACCCGCTAAGAGTGCTAATGAAACAAAGATCTGCTTTTGGCCTGTATTGTGGCTGCTGCGTTTCTGAATTGGAGGGTGTGTTTCGCTCGAACTCTCAACAGCAGTGGAACCAGTTCAAATTAGCGGTGAGAAATTTCTGCCGCAGAAAAACTCAAACCAGCTGTAGGGTAATTAAGCTAAATAGATGATTGCAAATGACTGCAAAACAATATTTCAACTCCCTCTTCAGCAACAGCCGTAAACAAGAGGCCATCAGAGGACTGGACTTCTTCAAGTGTTGTGAACGGCCTGAACTTCCATTACATGCAGCTTCTCCTGCTGGAATAAGATTGGCATTCATTAACATTAGTGAACAAACCTTATGGCTTCATGCTGATAAATCACAGGAATAAAGGCCCATTTGCACCAAGCACGATAACAATAAAAATAACTATAAAGATATAATTCAAAAAATCCTTTTTAATATTAAAGAATAGCAGAGTCTACACCACAACTATAACGATAAAGGCACTTTGAAACGATATTGTTGGAATCACTTTCAGAACGATTTTTTCCAGTTGATGAACAATAAAAACATTGACAGCCAATCAGAATCAATCCTGCTGTAACGAGCTCGAGAATTTAAAGCAGCAGACGTGCGTGCGCTTAGAATAAACAGACAATATAATTCGCTCATGTGGACACTAATATTGTTATCTTTATAGTTATCTTTATAGTTATCGTTCTTGGTGTGAACGGGGCTTAAAACAGTGCTTTACAGTGTAAATGTCACCAGAGTATAATGTTCATTTCAGGCGGCTGTTATTTGGAATTTAACACACTAGTAGGGCCCCATGAAGTTATATTGTATGTATATATATATAAATATATAAATATAAATATATATATATATATGTGTGTGTGTGTGTGTGTGTATATGTGTATGTATGTATATATGTGTGTATATATATATTATACAGTACTTGTAAAAAGTTTGGAAACATTAATGATGATTTTTAAATGTTTTTGAAAGAGGTCTCATCTGCTCACTAAGGCTGAATTTATTTAATAGATTTAGAGTAAAAACAGTGAAATTTTACAATTTAAAATAACTGTTTTCTATGTGAATAAATTGTAAAATGTAATTTATTTCTGTGATCAAAGCTGAATTTTCAGCATCATTACTCCAGTCTTCAGTGTCACATGATCCTTCAGAAATCATTCTAATATGTTGATTTGCTGCTCATTCTGTTTTAATGTTTAAATTCAATTATAATAATCAAAAAGCCTAATTCAGTCTAATTCATTTAAAAATTATAAAACTTGGCCAATTTAACAACAATTTATTAAATGTTAAAAATAATAATAAATAAATAAATAAATAAATAAATAAATAAATAAATAAATTTAGGGCCATATGAAATGTCTAATTTTATCCCAAAATCCATTTTCCTTTTTTTCAAAATTCTGTCATTTTTCCCATTTTAATTTTTCTGGACTCTTAAAATCATAGAACTTATACAACATTTTATTAAAAAAATAATAATAATTAGGGCCATATGAAATCTATTTTATTCTATCCCAAATTTAGTTTTATTTTTTCAAAATTCTGTATTTTCTGTTTTGATTTTTCTGGAATCTGTTTTATTGGTTTAATTAAATTTTAATAATCAAAAAGCATGTCTATAGAATTTAATTTTTATTGAATTCTTGTAATAATATGGCTTATGAATTTTTTTTTTTTTCCCAGAAAACTGTGGTAATTAAATCAAGGCATAAAACAATAACAAATTAATTAATCTTTTAAAAATCAAACAAAAATATAACAATTACATTTTTTTTTTTTTTTCACACAGACACATGCACAGTTTCCTCATTGTGGAAACCATATGGTTAACACCAGACAGCACTCATAAACACTCACTGGAGACGCTAAAGCACTGCAGTTTTCATGTTTTGCGTGAGCTCCAGCGGCTCGATCCTGACTCAGCTGTGACAGGAGGTCAAGTACAGGGAATGTCAATATTTCCAATAGCAGAGACAAAGACATCATGACTATTTGTTCTTGGTCTGGTTTCCCAGGCCTCCCTGCAGTCGAGCAGATATATGTCATCCTCTAAACACACAGTGACTCACTCCAGTAACTCTGAAACACCAGAGCAGATTCTCACCGAGCCTGAGAAACTGAAGGAAACGCTCTGGAGGCTACAGCGAGTGTGCTTCAAACACAGCAAGGCTCTGACTGTAACGTGAGCGCTGTGACGTCAGAGCGATGGAATGCTTCATCTATCCACTCTTACTGTTAATAATGACCACTCACACAGCCGTAATCATGACCTGAGGAAAGAGTCAGAGACTTCACAGGACATCTGAGCCATGCAGGAAGTTCATTACAGCACATCCTGTCAGGAGCACTGAGTCCGTGTGTCTTGCATGATGCAGTTTGTGTTATCATGCACAGGAGTGTTTCTAGCCTTTACTGGAGCACAGGCTGCCATCAGAAACACTGCCTCCATGTTTTGAAGTTCATTTTTTGATACTGTTTTGAATATAAATGGCTCAAAAGCTGAAGACATATTGAAAAGCTGCTTTTCCAATAGAAGACATTGGCAAATTCTGATTTATACAATGGACTGCAGGTGAATATCACCTCATCCAGTGCTATATTTTTTTCTGTCTTATAAAGCATCCCATTACAGAACAAGAAACCACTGCAAACGATTCAGTGCGTGAGTGAATTCTGTGCGAATGAATCAAACTGAACTTCAGAGCTTTTTGCAAACCTGCTTGAAGGATTAGATCAAAAGTGTGATTCATGGAATTGCTTCTAATCCGAAACAGCTGATGGAAAACACACGACAAGATTACTGAAATATTATCAGCGAAAATGATTCCTGTCTGTATACGCTAATCTCCACCGTCAGACGAGGATTTATCAGTCATGTTTCCCTGGAGCTCGAGCGTCAGT
This sequence comes from Spinibarbus caldwelli, assembly GCA_039654775.1. Classification (NCBI taxonomy): domain Eukaryota; kingdom Metazoa; phylum Chordata; class Actinopteri; order Cypriniformes; family Cyprinidae; genus Spinibarbus; species Spinibarbus caldwelli. The sequence goes on along the minus strand of CM077226.1, from coordinate 854,426 downwards.
ATAAAGAGTCTAGCGATGCTCCTGATCATGTGTGACGAGTTACACACTGACTTAGCTTTACATTCACATACATGACACACAGCACTCAAACACATCCACATATCCATAAGACATTATGTGCAAGTCCAGTCCAGGCTAAACCGATTCACCGGACCGATGTGTGCAGGTGAAAGGACAAGCATCTGAGATGTTTGGATGATGCAGGAGAGACGCTGACAAAACCACAGATTCACAAAGCAAGCATTAAAGAGGAATCAGGGACATGTTACAGGCTAGATAACCATGCACTGATGGGACTTGTTTATGCAAGAACAGTTTACACGTATTATCAACGTGTGTCCTGCAGCAGTGTGGGACACTTTAAAACGCCAGTCCAGCAGAAAGATGAACAGAACAGCAGCACAGAGCTGATTCTAGACTTCAGCGGTCAGATTCATGAAAATCCTATTACAGATTTTTTCATCTGCTTCCACACAAAATCTTTACTTCTCACACAATTTCTGAAAGCTGACACTCAAAGAGCAGAAGCACACACCAAATCTGTAAAACCATACACTAATTCTCAGCCTTTGACTCAGTTTTCATAAAACACTTTTTGTGAAACACAACACACAATTCTCTATGTAGCACACACAAATCTAACAGGAATTAATATTATGGCAAAGGTGTTTGCAAATGTTTGAGATGTGTTTGTGATATTTTGAATGTAGTGCTTCATTTTACAAGAGAAGTGAGACATTTTGCATTTTGTGTGTGCAACGTTTTGAAAAAAAAGAGGCAAAGTTTTGAAAATGTGTGTAAGCAGTTGGAAAAAAAAAACTAAGAAAAACGATAATGAATTTCTTATTTTATTTGATTTAGAAATGATTGGATTTGATTGTAGATGAGTTTATTTCTTCATGGGAACAGAAGAAACAAACTCATCTACCTCTTGGATGGCCTGAGGATGAACACGTTTTCAGCAAACTTTTATTTTTGGGTCAATTATTCCTTTAAGAACAATGGTAAGAAAATAAAGCTAAAAAAAAATTATTAAGAAATGATTTGGGGAATTCATAATATTCTTAACTTTTTTTTCTTGTTTCTAAGAATGTTTCATGAATCCAGTTATATTTAAGAAGGCAATATTGCAGTGATGTTTAAGCGTTTGATGCTCCTGATTTACATTTACATTTAGTTATTTAGCAGACGCTTTTATCCAAAGCGACTTACAAATGAGGACAACAGAAACAATCAAAATCAATAAAAGAGCAACAACATGCAAGCACTATGACGAGTCTCATTTAGCTTAACACAGTACATGTAGGAAGGCTGTTGTTTTTTTGTTTTTTGTTTTGTTTTTGTTTTGTTTTTTTGTTAATTATATAATAAATAAAAGAAAACAGATAGAAAACAAAAATAATAAAATAATAGAGAAGCTAGTGTTAGTTTTTTTTTTGTTTTGTTTTGTTTTTACGAAAACAAGTAGTTAGTAAATGAATAGAGTGCAAGCCTAAAAGGGGCAAGTTTTTTTTTTTTTTTTTTTTTAATAGAATTAGAATAGAGAGTGCTAGAATTAGAGGATCAAATAAATATTTAAGTTTTAGATACAGATTTAAGTCTGTTCATCTTTACTGGATGACGGACAGAACCGCTGCAGTCACACTGACTCGGCTGCAGACATTCATTCATTCATTCATTCATTCATTCATTCATTCTGGAACACTGACCGACACGACCTCCCAGTTGTTTGCACACTGTCTGTTCGAATCCTCTTCAGTACAGAAAGAAAAGACAAAGTTAGAGTGTGGGACAGACAGAAAAGCTGGTGAAAACTCATAATGGATCAATAAGGAGTCAAGCTTATGGTTTGTATCTCTGTACCTCATCCTTCCTCACTGGCGGTTACAGCAGCCTGGTTTCCACCTCTGACCACAGACCGGCCCCGGGGTTCCTGTTTACTTCTCCTGACATGAAAGACTGTACACACACACACACACACCACACACACGCGCACGCGCACACGCACACACACACGCACACCACACACGCACACACACACACACACACACCCCACACACACGCGCACGCGCACGCGCACGCGCACACGCACACGCACACGCACACGCACACACACACGCACACACACACACACACACACACACACACACACACACACACACACACACACACACACACACACACACACACACACACCACACACACACACACACACACGAGTTCACACTCCAAAGGCCTGCGGGCTGAAGCCTCTGCTAAACATCTGTCATGTGACTCAGACTCTGTCATGCATAACAAAAAGCACCAGATCAGCCGTTTCATATAAACATGAGATTGATCATCAGAGGAACATCCTGCACACTTCCCTTTTTCTAAACAAGCAGACTGGTCACTGAAGAGAAAATCTGTCGTTTTCTTCTCTCTTTAGTTGTAATGCAATAGGAACTTCTCCATTTTTTCAGATTTTGCACCTGGTTTTCCCAAAGCCAAATGGCTCAGCCACCGCTGAGTAGAAGCAGCCAATTCAAGCTTTGCATCTTGTTCCACATGACATTCCTTACAAAAAACTCGAGGCACATCTCAAGACTTCCCCCTCTGCTTGGCAGTGAGCAATGAAGGGGTGTGAAGGACACCCGCAGTTTTTCAAGGTAATGCACCTCAAAATCTACCTAAATACGTTTATGTCTGTGCAAATCATTTCACTCCAGACTGCTTTGTGAATGTCATGTCGTTATAGTGCTTAGCGTTTTAACCGTATTTGTGTGCATACGTTATCAAAGTACTTTTATTGATCATCACTGCACTTTATTAGTTCGCATCACAGGGACACCCACAACCAATATTACATCTTGTAAAAAGGGGCACAATACAGTAGGTGCCCTTTAAAGGTTTAAACGTTTTTATATCCCGGAATCCAACTGTTACACTTAGCAGTGTTTTCTAAGGTAAGAATATTATTGCTCCCATTTACCCTAGCAACTGCATAGCAACACACTAAAACCCCTCAGAGCACCTCAGTAGCAGTCTGTCTTTACGGAGGAGAGTTTTGCACATCCAAACACATTTAATTCAGCTCCACTTTTAACTCACACATTCAAACACACTGATCAGTGCTGCGGTGTCGCAGGTGATGATGTGATGCTGAAGGAATGTGACCTCTGACCCAGATCTGCTCGTATAAAGGGCTGACGAGTGGACGGGAGAAGAAAGCCCAGTGTTTGGGACCCCTGCTCTTCACTGCACTGGTCTGGTCCGGCCTGTTAACACCCCTCCGGCCGCTCTTTCTCTCCTCGGCCCCTGCAGCTGCAGCTTTCTTTATGTGATCAGCGTAGAGAGGCACAGACGCTGCGTGAGGCCTATTGTCCCGCAGCCGAGAGAGACGCTACTGAGAGTTACTGTGCTCAGACAAGTGCTGTGAGAGCGAGTGTGGAGGAACACACACAACAGAGAACACACTGGAGCACTGACGACAGACAAGCAGGTGCACACTCACACACACACACACACTCGCACTCCCACACGCACACGCACACGCTCACGCTCACGCTCACACACACTCACACACACACTCGCACACACAGTCTGGCATATGTGGTTTACGGGGACTCTCCATAGGTGTAATGGTTTTTATACTGTACAAACTGTATGTGCTATTGCCCTACACCAACCCTACACCTAAACCTACCCCTTACAGGAAACTTTCTGCATTTTTAGATTTTCAAAAAAACATCATTTAGTATGTTTTTTAAGCCTTTTGGTTTACGGGGACATAGGCAGTGTAGTACCCATGTAATTATACACATTTGTGTCCTCATAAACCATATATACCAGTTCACACACACACACACACACACACACACACACACACACACACACACACACACACACACACACACATACACACATACACACACACACTCACACTCAGACTCACACACACACACACACACACACACACACACACTCACACTCAGACTCACACACACACACACACACACATACGGGTTTTTGTGAATTACCAGGACACAGCAGCCCAAACAAGTCTGTTGGTGTATTAGGGGGACACGCCTTTCCACTTGCTGTACAGAGTTGTGGTAGATATCAAAAAATCTATTTTGACCCATACAACACAGATTTCACTTTAAAGTTTGTTTACACAAAAAAACAACCTATAATGTAACGATCTGAAAATATACACAATTATGAGGACAATTAATAATTTGATACACAAGCCCCGCCTATGACACAAAACGGTATTATGAGGACTAACGTGATTTCTAAGGACACTGGCTATACAACACACAAAAGTGTCATGTGAGTGTATTAAAGGGACAAACGTGAATTAATGGAACATGGCTAAACACAAACACAATAGTGAAGGCTGTGTATTAAAGGGACATACCTGATATATGAGGACAAATGATTTAACACAAACACAATAGTGAAGGCTGTGTATTAAAGGGACATACCTGATATATGAGGACAAATGATTTAACACAAACACAATAGTGAAGGCTGTGTATTAAAGGGACATACCTGATATATGAGGACAAATGATTTAACACAAACACAATAGTGAAGGCTGTGTATTAAAGGGACATACCTGATATATGAGGACAAATGATTTAACACAAACACAATAGTGAAGGCTGTGTATTAAAGGGACATACCTGATATATGAGGACAAATGATTTAACACAAACACAATAGTGAAGGCTGTGTATTAAAGGGACATACCTGATATATGAGGACAAATGATTTAACACAAACACAATAGTGAAGGCTGTGTATTAAAGGGACATACCTGATATATGAGGACAAATGATTTAACACAAACACAATAGTGAAGGCTGTGTATTAAAGGGACATACCTGATATATGAGGACAAATGATTTAACACAAACACAATAGTGAAGGCTGTGTATTAAAGGGACATACCTGATATATGAGGACAAATGATTTAACACAAACACAATAGTGAAGGCTGTGTATTAAAGGGACATACCTGATATATGAGGACAAATGATTTAACACAAACACAATCGTGAAGGCTGTGTATTAAAGGGACATACCTGATATATGAGGACAAATGATTTAACACAAACACAATCGTGAAGGCTGTGTATTAAAGGGACATACCTGATATATGAGGACAAATGATTTAACACAAACACAATCGTGAAGGCTGTGTATTAAAGGGACATACCTGATATATGAGGACAAATGATTTAACACAAACACAATCGTGAAGGCTGTGTATTAAAGGGACATACCTGATATATGAGGACAAATGATTTAAAGGAACACTCCACTTTTTTTGAAAATAGGCTCATTTTACAACTCCCCTAGAGTTAAACAGTTGAGTTTTACCATTTTTGAATCCATTCGGTCGATCTCCGGGTCTGGTGGTAGCACTTTTAGCTTAGCTTAGAATAGTCCATTGAATCGGATTAGACCATTAGCATCTCGCTCAAAAATGACTAAAGAGTTTCGATAATTTTCCCATTTAAAGCTCGACTCTTCTGTAGTTACATCGTGTACTGAGACCGACGGAAAATTAAAAGTTGCGATTTTCTAGGCTGATATGGCTAGGAACTATATTAGGAACCATGGGTGCAGCAAGCACAATGATATTACGCAGCGCCTGAAGGTAGTCCCCAGCTAGGTAACTAGTTATGATATAGCTGGGGACTACTTTCAGGCGCTGCGTAATATCATTGCACCTGCTGCACCAATGGTACGGCAGCAAAGTTCCTTGATAATTACACTGGAATGAGAGTATAGTTCCTAGCCATATCAGCCTAGAAAATCGCAACTTTTCATTTTCCATCGGTCTCAGTACACGATGTAACTACAAAAGAGTCAAGCTTTAAATGCAATGTCATCTGCTGGTGTTGGTCCATTGTGTTTTTTGAAAACCAAAGTCACTGCACCCGTTTACCAAGAAATTTTGGAGCACTTCATGCTTCCTTCTGCTGACCAGCTTTTTAAAGATGCTGATTTCATTTTCCAGCAGGATTTGGCACCTGCCCACACTGCCAAAAGCACCAAAAGTTGGTTAAATGACCATGGTGTTGGTGTGCTTGACTGGCCAGCAAACTCACCAGACCTGAACCCCATAGAGAATCTATGGGGTATTGTCAAGAGGAAAATGAGAAACAAGAGACCAAAAAAATGCAGATGAGCTGAAGGCCACTGTCAAAGAAACCTGGGCTTCCATACCACCTCAGCAGTGCCACAAACTGATCACCTCCATGCCACACCGAATTGAGGCAGTAATTAAAGCAAAAGGAGCCCCTACCAAGTATTGAGTACATATACAGTAAATGAACATACTTTCCAGAAGGCCAACAATTCACTAAAAATGTTTTTTTTTTATTGGTCTTATGAAGTATTCTAATTTGTTGAGATAGTGAATTGGTGGGTTTTTGTTAAATGTGAGCCAAAATCATCACAATTAAAAGAACCAAAGACTTAAACTACTTCAGTCCGTGTGCCCTGAATGTATTTAATACACGAGTTTCACAATTTGAGTTGAATTACTGAAATAAACTTTTCCACGACATTCTAATTTATTGAGATGCACCTGTATATGTGTGTGTGTGTGTGTATATATATATATATATATATATTACACACACACACACATTATGTAAATCTAGCCGGTTGTTTGCAGAATAATCCTAGACTGGGTGATCATCTTTAAGCGAAGACACAACATTCAAACAAGACATGCGGACATACAACAGTATGCACAGTCTGTGAACAAGGAGCAAAGTTTAATTAGCTCGTTTACAGCAACATTACAGTAGTTGCCATTAAGATATTACATAATAAGAATTTTGTGTATAAAGGAACATCCTGTGTGTACTGTGCGTAAAGAAAAACAAACCCTCTCAAGTGTGTGGAGGAGAATTTAAATATTTTAACTGTTCCTAAACATAAAAGTTAATACTGAACATTGCTGAAAGCATATTAAATCCTTCAACAAACTTCAACAGCAGAAGAATATTTCTCTTGCATATAAACAAAGTAAAAACAAAAAAACAAAAAACAAAAACACTTATCACTTAGTATCTTGTGACTGTTTCTTTTTTAGTGTTAAGCCGCGATTCCTGACGAAATCTCTTATGTTTTGGACAGAGCGACTAGCCAAAGCTGGATGCTCAGCATTCTTGCACTGTTGGCATTCAATTTTAGTGGCGAGTTTACTCCTTGCGATGTGGTTCCGGAAATGTCTCATTACTGCTGCGATTTCTGTTTGAGACCATATTCGTTTTTGCTTCCTTCTTGCATCATCCCTTTCAGCAGAATTTTCGAGATTCACTACAAAAGAGGAAAACAGGTTCCTGAACCCTGGGGTGAACACTATGACGGACAGAACTCATCTCCCAACCAGCCACACTCTTACCAACCCTTGTCTTTAGTCGAGTCTTGTTGTACAGATCACTAGTCCTTTGAGTAAAAAATGAAGGGCTGCTGTTTTCATTAAACATGTTTGTTTTAGTAAGGGGAGCAATTTATTCATTACGTTTGGTTGTGTTGTTACCATCCTTGTAAGATTGTTTTAACTGTTGGCCCATCCTGATGTTACATTCCACTCCAAAATATCAAGTTGTAAATAAAAGAATGAAATTGAAGATCTGACTTTATGGTTGCTTAGCTCCTGATATAGATTAGTAGTTAAAAAAAGTTTTATTCTCATCATACCTTGAGATGAGCCTCCTAAGGAAAAGTCATCTGTGAATAGAAAAATAAAATACTATAACAAACAGTAGTAATGCTTGGTCTGCATGAATTGAATCAAACCTCAGTGGATATGCTGGCTGAGTGAGGTAGATGCTCATACCATCTGAGGTGCCTGGAGGTTTCTCAACAGGCCGCCTAGCTTTCTTCAATCCTGTGGTATGAATAGTATTGCTCAGTATAAAGGTTCTGATGGAACATGCTCAAACATTTCATAAATTAGTCTACACCTTTAAGGTGAAACTGTAAATATCTAGCAAAATATCCTCCTTCACAAATTAAAACAGTTAAAATGATTGATCTACACAATTCCCTAGTACAGTGTTCTTTCTTTATATGCTTGTGTGCTTTTACCAGGTTGTTCATGCTCTTCCCTCCTGCTGTGATCTTTGTCCTTCACACCACGATCTTTGTCCTTCACACCACGATCTTTGTTTAAAAAACAAACAAACAGAAAAAAACTTGTTAATCCTAAATTCAAAAAATGGTAACACTTCATGGTAAGGGTGCCTGAATTACTATGAATCCATGCATAAATTAACGCGTGAATTATGCATTACTTCATGCATTAATATCTCACGAATTATCAGGAACTAACACAAATTCAAAGTCTTTCATTCATGACTTCATGGATGAAAAACACCTTAAAACTAACTAAGATGAGTACATCATCGTGATGTATGATTATTACGCATGATCATGATGTTTTCATTGTTCACAAAAAACAAGGTCTTTACTATCCATTGTAGATAAAGCTACACTTGTGGTACAGGATTAAAAAAAAGCATTATTTTGTGCATGTAAGACTACTTGAATTATTAAAAGAATATACAAAAATCCACATTACCTCATGCATGCATACAGGCTAGAACAGTATATCAATTAATGTGAGAACTAATGTTTTTCATTAAATATGATACGAGTTATCAAGCATGTTCATGTCTTCTTCATAGTAGCCTGCAGGTAAATGGACAGACCCCAACAATGGCCAATCACAGCACATAGTATGTAAATTCTGTTGACATCCAAATACAGTAGTCATCATTAACTAAGCATTAGCTTCTCATGACTTCATGTGTGTGGCCCCTCAGCGCGTATACGTCACTCATTGTTTACACAGTGCAGAGAGATTGTGGGAGATTGTTTTATTCGGTTGCAACAATCAGGATAAGCACAAGTAATTACCATTTTGATTAGCCGTCGTACCCACAATCTCTCTGCACTGTGTAAACAATGAGTGACGTATACACGCGACAGATCGCTTCCACACATGCGTCTACTATGCCAGAGCATGTACATGCGTCACGCGCCGGATGTTGTGAATGCGCTCAGGACAGTTGGAGATTGCGGTGGATCAGAGGTAAAAAATGATATAAATACTGTTCAGTTTCTTGCACAGACCAATCGTTTCATGTCTTAAGATTGAGGTCTTAAGACCTCAATGTATCGTCACGAGCTGCAGGGTTTAATTTGGTTTTGTCTGTGTATGTTTTGACTCTCAAAGCCGTGGGACCCATTGACTGCCATTATATGACTGAAAGACTGCAACGGTTTGAGTTAAAAATCTTTGTAAAAATCTACTGAAGAATCAAAGTAACCTACATCACCTACCCCTGGGGGTAAGCAGATAAACATCAAATTTTCATTTTCGGGTGAACTATCGCTTTAATAACACACCGTTTATCAGTATTCCAAAGGACCAAGTCACCACTTTAGTTGAGGGGCCACACACATGATGAAGTCATGAGAAGCTAATGCTTAGTTAATGATGACTACTGTATTTGGATGTCAACAGAATTCACATACTATGTGCTGTGATTGGCCAATGTTGAGGTCTGTCCATTTACCTGCAGGTTACTATGAAGAAGACATGAACATGCTTGATAACTCATATCATAATTAATGAAAAACATTAGTTCTCACATTAATTGATACACTGTTCTAGCCTGTATGCATGCATGAGGTAATGTGGATTTTTGTATATTCCTTTAATAATTCAAGTAGTCTTACATGTACTAAATAATGCTTTTTTGAAACATGTACCATAAGCATAGCTTTATCCACAATGGATAGTAAAGACCTTGTTTTTTGTGAACAAAGAAAACATAATGATCATGCGTAATAACTTATTAATCATGATGATGTACTCATCTTAGTTAATATCTTAATTAAGGTGTTTTTCATATATGAAGTCACGAATAAAAGACTTTGAACTCATGTTAGTTCCTGATAATTGAGATTTTAACGCATGAAGTAATGCATAATTCACACATTAATTTATGCATGAATTCATGGTAATTCATGTACCCTTACTGTAAAGTGTTCCCCAAAAACTTGCGTCATTTACACAATATTATAATTCAAGCAATCAAAAGCAAAAGCAATCTAAACTGCATTTTAAACATTTATGGCACTCATTTTGGTTTCAAAATTTGTTAGTATATATACTTAAAATGGGTTTGAAATTAAAAATGTTTTATTCTTGTCAAACCTTGAGATGGGCCTCCTAAGGCAGGGTCAATATCTGTGAATAGAAAAATAAAATACTATAACAAACAGTAGCAGTGCTTAGTCTATATGAATTATGCTTCAGTAACAGCTCTGAACTACTGTATAATATTTTGGTGCATCGTATGGTACACTTCTTACGCTGACTTTACTGATTTGATGTTTGTGTTTATGTGCTTTTACCTGTTTCAGATTGTGTCTGTGGATGTATCTCCTCAGCATCACTGTCTTCACTTTGCTCAGAATCAGAAAAGTCTAACTTATCTAAAAAACAAAACAAAAAAAAAAAAATTGAGTATCAAATAAGTTTAACATTGCAAATGTTAGAGTAAAAAAAGAAGACAGTGATAACTAAAATTTGATGAACATTACATTGTTAAAGATCTAAGGTCTGTATGTTAGGGATTATCTTTAGGATATGAATACTTAAACCTTTACAGTAAACTTGAAAATGTCATTTGTAACAACTTTAGTAGCATTACCTTCAATTTCAATCTCTTCTAGTGTTTTGCCCTGAAGATTTGTAAGTGAGCCTTTCTCCATGGCAAGTAGTAGTTTAGATATTTTGGCCAGCTGGGTTGTAGCCTCCGGAAGCCTGTAATACTCTCTGTGGACACGGATATCGTGGCCCAAGAAGTCAGCAACTTGGTCCAACTCATGGTTTTTGAGGTTAAGGACCTGTGACAAAGTTGCAACATGTTTGCGTAACTGTGTCGACCGGAGGAGTTCAGGGTTTTGCGCGCCACACTCATTTGCATAAATTCTCAGACAGTCTTGTCCTCGATATGGACTCAAACAGTTGGGTCTTGCAAAAAGGAATCTGTTTTCTTCTGGGACTCCACACTCGGTTCTTCTGCTTATGAGGTGTGTTAAGGCATCAACCATGTCTGGCGATAGCAAAACTGCCACTTTTCGCCCTCTTTTACCCCTAATTTCCACCCGACTGAAATGTGCACAAAGTTTTTGTTCAAATTTTGTTAGCCCAAAAGCAACATCTTTATGTAGGGCAGCTGTGTCCCTCTCTAGAAAACCTTTTAGTTGCATCTTTGCAACCTCTCCTCCACGTCGTCGGTTAAACAGTATTATTTTCGCTAGAGTTGCTTTGCAAAGGTCCCCATAGACTTGTGCTGATGGCATCTGTTTCAAGTTCTCAGAGGCTAAATCAACAACTTTTTCAAGATGCTGGTGAAGACGTTGTACATCCTCTGTGAAAGGGAGGGTGGATGGCTTGTTAAAGCGCCCCTCATTCAAGGTAGTCAAAGCTGTGTGAGAAACAAGTTCAGACCACTTTGCATCATACAGCTTTTTGAATGCCTGGGTTGACTGTACCCCCTCACCATCTTCTGCCATTAGAGCTCTGCAATGTACAATGTCACATATCTTATTCAGTGAGTGGCCCAACTTAAGGGCAAGGCTTGGAGTCTGGTATGAGTGTTTTCCATCATCAAACCCAGATACCCTCTTGACAGCCTGGATAACCACATTAAAATTTGCAGGTCTTACAGCATCTTCAAGAGTCTGTACTGAAAATTCCTTTCTCAGAATCAGCAGAAGTCTTCCAACTTCCCGGAGCTTCTGTCGAATATAGTCATATTTGGTGGGATCCTGCCCATGTTTATTGTAAAATGACTGGGCCAGCTGAAGAATGCAGAAGTCACTCCGCACAGCAGCAGAGATGTCATCGTCTTTCATCACAGTTAACAGCTTCCAAACACCCTGTGATATTTGTTGACAGAGAGCTGTATTACACATTGTTGCCAAAGACAAGACCCTAGTTCTTCCTGGCACTGCCTGATCTTCCACTGGTTTGGAAAGACAATTTCGAACGTGTCTCCAGAGATCCCTCCGGAGAAACATTGCATGGCAATACATACAATGCACATAATCTTTTGAATTATATCTTTTCTTTGGTTTACGTCTGAGTTTTAACAATCCAGTCCCATTCGCTAAAACATCTGCATTGTGTTCGTAGTTCCCTTTGTTTCGCAGTTTGTTCAGAAGTTTTTGACGTTCTTTGGAGTGTTTTGGCAGAGCCAAAGCCCGAGCAACATCGACATTTGATTTCTCATGGGTTTTTAAGTGGCGTGTAAATTTTGACTGCGGTTTTCCACAAATGTAGCAATAATTCTTCTTGCTTACTGAAGAGGATATATTTGAAGATTGTATAGATGGATCTTCCCCTGTTCCTGTGATATCCTCAACAGTGTTTTCATTATTACCAACGCTTACTTCGCTGTGAACTTCCGATACTTGTACTTGTTTGGCTTTCCTACAAGACATTTCAAGCTGTGCTGTGCAGACTGGAACTTTTGGGAGTGAATCTTTACCTATGACGCTTTCTTGGCATGGTCTGCCATTTTGAATTTCTGCAGTAGATTCGAAGCAGGACACTTTAGTAGTTTGTATGTTTAAGAGTTGTTCAGGAAATTCATTTTCTGAAGACACCATGCTCACTTCTGAACCTTCTGAGACAGAATTAGGTACATAGTCCTGATCCGACAAGTTCTCACTGGAAAATTCTTCTTCGGAATCCTGAAATAGCAAACATATTTTTTGTACATATTCAGAAAGTTTCATTCTAAGGAAAAAAAAATACTCAAAAATAAAACATCTGACTATTCAATAAATTACACTTACGGATGTTGAGGGGTCAGGTTTGGGCTTCACATTTTTCTCGTAGCAAGTTTTATGCCAGAAGCGGGAACAAACTAGATTGAGCATATAATAAACAAGATTGGTTTCATTTGATTAAAATGTGATTCAAGAAAAGATGCTTTAAAAAGTGATAGGTAACAGAGTGATAGATAATCAGTGTGTTTCAAAGTGTGGCTATAAGATGGAAGAGAACAGAGAAAAACAGTAAGAAAAAGGAGAAAACTAATAATGAATTGGGATTAAGTAGGAGAGCATCCAACAGAATTTCAGGGAGAGACTGAGAAATATGAATAGATACAATTACACAGGCAGATAGATGGAGAAAGAAAGAAAGAAATGTCACCTTTTAAAGCCAATTTAATGATACATGTAGAATGTCAAGATTACACAGTTTTAGGGTTTCAGTGGTAAAACATTTAAATAAAAATCTTTTAATTTTCAGAACAAAATACTTACCCTTACATCTCACACCAACCCACTTAAAAGCGGAGTAAGGTCCACTACAGCAATCACATTTATTCAAGCTTGATACTACTGAGGAGATTACGTCATGTTCACAGTTCTGTTGAAAAAAAAGTTAATTGATTAGAAGTGATTATACTGTATTACTATAGTTAGGTGTTAAAGGTGCCATAGAATGCATTGATACAATATTGGTCTCTGATATCTACATAGAATGTATGTGGCTTAGGTAAGGGCAAAAATTCTCCAGAAACGGTATTACCTGTCCATATTATTCAGCTATGCCAAGGTAAATACAGTTTTCCATTCTATGGCACCTTTAAGACATAGGGCTAAGGTTTAAATAAGTTATTTTAATTTCACAAATAACAAAATGTATATCACAAATGTATTGCACTGTAATGCATAGTATGACACCAGCAATGAGTATGAGGACATAAAACACATAAACCATGGTCCAGTGAACTTCTGCACATCCCCCACAATACACAACATGACACCAGCAGTAAGTATGGGGACATACGACACAAACCATGGTCCAGTTTGGCAAAAGCCACACTGAACTTCTACCCGTCCCCCACAATACACAACATGACACCAGCAGTAAGTATGGGGACATACGACACACAAACCATGGTCCAGTTTGGCAAAAGACACACTGAACTTCTACCCGTCCCCCACGATACACAACATGACACCAGCAGTAAGTATGGGGACATACGACACAAACCATGGTCCAGTTTGGCAAAAGACACACTGAACTTCTACCCGTCCCCCACGATACACAACATGACACCAGCAGTAAGTATGGGTACATACGACACAAACCATGGTCCAGTTTGGCAAAAGACACACTGAACTTCTACCCGTCCCCCACGATACACAACATGACACCAGCAGTAAGTATGGGGACATACGACACACAAACCATGGTCCAGTTTGGCAAAAGACACACTGAACTTCTACCCGTCCCCCACAATACACAACATGACACCAGCAGTAAGTATGGGGACATACGACACACAAACCATGGTCCAGTTTGGCAAAAGACACACTGAACTTCTACCCGTCCCCCACAATACACAACATGACACCAGCAGTAAGTATGGGGACATACGACACACAAACCATGGTCCAGTTTGGCAAAAGACACACTGAACTTCTACCCGTCCCCCACAATACACAACATGACACCAGCAGTAAGTATGGGGACATACGACACACAAACCATGGTCCAGTTTGGCAAAAGACACACTGAACTTCTACCCGTCCCCCACGATACACAACATGACACCAGCAGTAAGTATGGGGACATACGACACAAACCATGGTCCAGTTTGGCAAAAGACACACTGAACTTCTACCCGTCCCCCACAATACACAACATGACACCAGCAGTAAGTATGGGGACATACGACACACAAACCATGGTCCAGTTTGGCAAAAGACACACTGAACTTCTACCCGTCCCCCACAATACACAACATGACACCAGCAGTAAGTATGGGTACATACGACACAAACCATGGTCCAGTTTGGCAAAAGACACACTGAACTTCTACCCGTCCCCCACGATACACAACATGACACCAGCAGTAAGTATGGGTACATACGACACAAACCATGGTCCAGTTTGGCAAAAGACACACTGAACTTCTACCCGTCCCCCACGATACACAACATGACACCAGCAGTAAGTATGGGGACATACGACACAAACCATGGTCCAGTTTGGCAAAAGACACACTGAACTTCTACCCGTCCCCCACGATACACAACATGACACCAGCAGTAAGTATGGGTACATACGACACAAACCATGGTCCAGTTTGGCAAAAGACACACTGAACTTCTACCCGTCCCCCACGATACACAACATGACACCAGCAGTAAGTATGGGGACATACGACACACAAACCATGGTCCAGTTTGGCAAAAGACACACTGAACTTCTACCCGTCCCCCACGATACACAACATGACACCAGCAGTAAGTATGGGTACATACGACACAAACCATGGTCCAGTTTGGCAAAAGACACACTGAACTTCTACCCGTCCCCCACGATACACAACATGACACCAGCAGTAAGTATGGGTACATACGACACAAACCATGGTCCAGTTTGGCAAAAGACACACTGAACTTCTACCCGTCCCCCACGATACACAACATGACACCAGCAGTAAGTATGGGACATATGATACACATGCTAGCTCAAAATGAACCATCATCCATACCATTGTAAATAAAACAATTCCTATCACTATCCTTCAATTCTATAAGTCTGATTGTAATTAAAAATCAATGTCTTTGCCAATTAAAGAACATATAGGAAATAAATGCTTATTAAATGCTAACTTTTCAATGGAAAATACATTACCGGTTGAGCGTTGTCATGACATGTCAGCTGAGGATCAGACGTTGTTGAGATCTGAAAAGGTTTGATTACTGAACATTAATTTTGGACACCACGGCAGTACATGGTGATGCTTTGATTATCCAATACAACTAATGTGAAAATGACAGATAATACAAGTGAATTCATAGATAAACAATCAGGGCATGTGTGAATTCATTGCAGCACACAGTACTCACTGTGTGTGTAATGTTCAGGTAATGATTCTGCATTATCTTACGAAAGTTAATGGAGATTTAACTACTTGTTGTGCATTACAAACACAAACTTCACAGACACTTACCTTCTCTGATCCATCTCCTGCTGCACAGCTGACCAAAGCATTCACCTGTTGTTCCGTCTCAGAACACACCTGTGAAATATGAAAGATATTTGTAAACACAGATTGACAAGAGGTCAGCTATACTACTGTATAAGAAACATTTTAGAGAGAGTTTAAGGAATCAATAAAGTTTATAAAGATTCTGCATCATCTTACCAAAGTTAATGGAGATTTAACTACTTGTTGAGCATTACAAACACAGACACTTACCTTCTCCGATCCATCTCCTGCTGCACAGCTGACCAAAGCATTCACCTGTTGTTCTGTCTCAGAACACACCTATGAAATATGAAAGATACAGTATCTCACAAAAGTGAGTACACCCCTTACATTTCAGCAACCATTTTAGTATATCTTTTCAAGGGACAATACTATAGAAATGAAACTTGGATATATTTTAGAGTAGTCAATGTGCAACTTGTGTAAGTACAAATTTACTGTCCTCTAAAAATAACTCAACATACTGCCATTATGGTCTAAATAACTGGCAACAAAAATGAGTACACCCTAAGTGAACGTCAAAACTGTGTCCAAAGTGTCAATATTTTGTAGGGGCACCATTGTTATCTAGCACTGCCTTAATCCTCCTGGGCATGGAATTGACCAGAGCTGCACAGGCTGTTGCTGGGATCCTCTTCCACTTCTCCATAATAACATCACGGAGCTGCTGGATGTTAGACACATGACGCTTCTCCACCTTCCACTTGAGGATGCCCCACATGTGGTTAATAGGGCTCAGGTCTGGAGACATACTTGGCCACTCCATCACCTTCAGCTTCATCATCACATCTTGGCGGTGTGTTTGGAGTCGTTATTATGTTGGAAACCTGCCGTTCGGCCCAGTTTCTGAAGGGAGGACATCATGTTCTGCTTCAGAATGTCACAGTACATGTTGGAATCCATGTTTCCCTCAATGAACCGCAGCTCCCCAGTACCAGCAGCACTCATGCAGCCCCAGACCATGATGCTACCACCACCATGCTTGACTGTAGGCAAGACACAATTTTCTTGGTACTCCTCACCAGGCCGTCACCACACATGCTGGACACCATCTGAGCCAAACAAGTTTATCTTAGTCTCATCAGACCACAGGACATGGTTCCAGTAATTCATGCTCTTGGACAGGTTGTCTTCAGCAAACTGTTTGCCAGCTTCAGAAGAGGCTTCCTTCTGGGACGACGGCCATGCAAACCAACTTGTTGCAGTGTGTGGCGTATGGTCTGAGCACTGACAAGCTGACCTTTCACTTCTGCAACCTCTAAAGCAATGCTGGCAGCACTCATGCGTGTTTTATGAAGCCAGCTTCTGCACCTGACGCACACCACGAGGACTCAACTTCTTTGACTGACCCTTGCGAGGCCTGTTCTGAGTGGAACCCGTCTTGGAAAACCTCTGTGTGACACTGGCCACTGTACTGTAACTCAGTTTCAGGGTGTTACTGATCTTCTTATAGCCTAGGCCATCTTTGTGGAGAGCAACAGTTCTAATTCTCAAATCCTCAGAGAGTTCTTTGCCATGAGGTGCCATGTTGAACATCCAGTGGTCAGTATGAGAGAATTGTATTCAAAGCACCCAATTTTTAACTGCTCTAATACAAGATACATAAATTTGTATAGTCCTGTCAAGCAGACAAAAACATGAGCATGATGAATAGGACACGTGGCTTTGCATGGTTAAATGACGTATCGCTGTTATCACTTAGGGTGTACTCACTTTTGTGGCCAGCTATTTTGACAATAATGGCTGTGTGTTGAGTTATTTTCAGAAGACAGTAAATCTTTACTGCTATACAAGTTGCACATTGACTACTCTAAAATATATCAGTTTCATTTCTATAGTATTGTCCCTTGAGAAGATATAATAAAATGGTTGCTGAAATGTGAGGGGTGTACTCACTTTTGTGAGATACTGTATTTGTAAACACAGATTGACAAGAGGTCAGCTATACTACTGTATAAGAATCTATTTAGGGCAGATTGAGGAATCAATACAGTTTATTATATATATAACCCTAACCCTATTCTGCATCATCTTACCAAAGTTAATGGAGATTTAACTACATGTTGAGCATTACAACCACGGAAACTTGCCTTCTCTGATCCATCTCCTGCTGCACAGCTGACCAAAGCATTCATCTGTTGTTCTGTCTCAGAACACACCTGTGAAATATGAAAGATATTTGTAAACACAGATTGACGAGGTCAGCTATACTACTGTATAAGAAACATTTTAGAGAGAGTTTAAGGAATCAATACAGTTTATAAAGATTCTGCATCATCTTACCAAAGTTAATGGAGATTTAACTACTTGTTGAGCATTACAAACACAGACACTTACCTTCTCTGATCCATCTCCTGCTGCACAGCTGACCAAAGCATTCACCTGTTGTTCTGTACACACCTGTGTGGATTCAAAATCAAGTACTAACACTTCTCCACATGGTTGAAAAACTGTTTTAACAGTAAACTGTGTGTTTAAATTAGTATAAAAAGGATTATTTCCATCTGTTCCATCTGTAAATACCTTGCTTCTCCATGGCCAGTCAGAATCCCCATAGTTATACGTAATTTCTTCCCCAGGACTTATGTCCTTTACTGCAAATAAGCACAGATGGGGCTTTCCGTCCACTTTGATTGTTTTCATTTTGCTGTTGGGGTTCACATGATCATCATTGACGAGTCTCCCTAAAGAGTCGTCTTCTCTGGCAGCATCAACCCTGAAACAGCAAGAACACAGTGCTAACTCCAAGGTGTAATACTGACTGAATCATACAATAGGAAAGTTTCACAGAATAATAATAATAAAAAAAAAAATGTATCTGGATGGGCTCATCCTAGTTTACCACTACTGCATCAGAAAATGCAAAGTTTGTATCTCTGGGTGACCTACAACTTTGTACATTTGAAAGACATTGTAAATTAAGTACAGCAATATACATACCAAAACTGTTTTCCATTACAACGAAATTCAAATAAAAAAACTTCAAGTGCAGCGTGGTATACTCTGTGCCTTCTTTCATATTCTTGTTTAGTTATGACTTCCCCTCGATATTCAATGAGAAAATCTCCCTTTTGAAAGTGGCGACATCTGAACACTCCTCGACCTAACAAAGAGCAGATCAGTCAGGAAAAAGGGTAAAGTTAAAACAATACTTAAAACATAGACACTCATTTGTGTTACTCACCTTTAAATGAATTTATGTATTTTATTTCAAATCCATCCTTATCTTTGAGAATGGATGAAAAATATGCAGCTTCATCTTTCGGTTTTAGTTTGGCCCTCCGGGGCCTTGTTGCTGCCATTTCCTGCAAAAGCCAGATGATGTTTTTTTGTCACTTCACGACATTATTATGATTATATGATTTTTAGACATCACTGGCCTAATCAACTATGAGTTTATATTTTTTATTTGTTGTAGAGGGCTTAAATATAAACAATAGGGATTATTCTGTACTATTTGCATGTCAGTAAATAATACCAGTGAAACAGGAAAAACATCTTAGACCTTAAATTTGTGTTTAGTATTTTTAGCATAATTAATCTGAAACATGCTGCTTTTCTCCTTCTCAACTACAGTGTTACTGTCACTAAAGAGAAACATTATGATTATGGCTATCAGACTTTTATATACAGTAGGTGAAACCTCTACAGACATCTACAGCAACACTAACAATTAACAGCAGGTCAGACTGATAGGACAACACTGATTACCATTACTGTACAATTACAGTTATGCAGGAATGACCTTCACAAAGAACTGTTAGCAATTAAAAGAACCTGATTTGGGATCTGGTCAGCCACAGGCACACAAGATAACTAGTTTACAACTTAACAGCAAAACAGCTTAACAGCTGTGTGCCCTGAAAAACATCAAGTTCACCATTCCCATATGAAAAATACTGTAGTAGACTTCTGTACTATAGTAAACTGGAGTAATATTCCTAGATACAATAGTGTTTTTGAAACTTACCATAGTAAAAATTAAAGAATACTATGGTTTATCAATTCACTAATACTACAGAATACTCTAGTATGCATTAACAAAGTGTAGTAATTACTATAACATACTGCAGTAAACTACAATTTACTACATCCAATACTACAGTATTTTTTCATGTGGCCTTTCATACACTAACCCCATTACCACAACATTGCACTGCCCAAATATTCAGCAAAATAAATATGATCTCAATCTGGCATCATGAGTTCAACATCATGAGTTATTTAACCATTAGCCATTAACTTTTAAACCCAAAACATACATAATACAAGCTGTTTAGTTAATGCTTATCTTTATTTGTCTGACTAGTAATTGTTAATTCCTTATAATTTGTGAGGAAACGCTAGATAAAAGCTGACAAATATGTCCAAAGCTAGCCCGATTAACTGGTAAGGCTAACTTTATAAGGTTAACTAATATAATATAAAGTGTTATGGTTTATTGAGTTTTATCATCAGTCTTACCTGAAGTGTCTTCACAGTGATGCTCTATCCTCAGGTGCTCATAATCTCAGCAGGAAGTGACTCGGTCGGAGGTGGGATAATCGTTCTGAAAATGATTCCAGTGATATTGTTTCTCTGTGTTTTTATTTTTATAGTTGTGGTGTGGACTTTGTTATTCCTTTATATTTAGAACGATTTTATAAATATATCTTTATCGTTATCGTCCTTTGCGTGAATAGGCTAAAACACAGTGGTCTGACAAAACCCGAATTTACGAGGACTTCTGGCCTTTCAACCAATCAAAACCCGCGATTCCATACACACGTGTGAATATTCATGAGGAGATGCAGTACCGAGTCCCACCTACAGGGGCGCAGTCGCGATACACACGCTTAACACAAAATCCGATAATTGTGAACTATAAGGACTTTTGGAGAAATTTTGAATTTGAGCTCCCCCTACATGTAGAAACACTTCTACATTGTCTGAATTATGAGGACACAGGCCCTGTCCTCATAATACTAAATGTCCTCGTAGTGTTGCGTGTATTCATATGAAATGTCCTTGTAAATCACAAAAACCAACACACACACACATACACACACACACTCACACTCAGACTCACACACACACACACACACACACACACACACACTCAGACTCACACACACACACACACACACACACACGCACACACACACACACACACACACACACATACACACACACACTCACACTCAGACTCACACACGCACACGCACACACACACACACTCAGACTCACACACACACACACACACACACACACACGCGCACACACGCACACACGCACACACACACACACACACACACTGGTATTCCTATCATTATGGGTTCATTGCATAGGTGTAATGGTTTTTCTACTGTACAGTCTGTATTTTCTATCCCCTTACCCTAAGCTTACACCTCACACAAAACTACAGGTATGTTTACGTGCTCAAAAAACTTCATTCTGTATGATTTATATGCCGTTTTCCTCATGGGGACCAAAAAAATAAATAAAGTCCCCACAAGGGGACACACGCACAAACAGATCAGTGAGTTCAACCGGCAGATAAACCAGCAGAGTATCAGCAGTTTTCATGTTCAGTTAAAGCTCTTCTGCAGCACTTCAGACTAAAATACCACTGTTTGTTTCTCAGTTCAGGCCTCTTGAACACTCGCTACTCGGGCATTTGATTATCAGCATTAAAGATGAAAACAGTCAATTTCCCTCATTTAAACAGCTGTACACGTAATGAATAGCTCTTTTGATAAAATAAGCTTTAAATCATGCACTTACACATTTACTGAAACATTTCAAGTCAAGAACACTTTAAATCCCTCACACGAGATCCAGTCACATCAGTAGCTCAATAAAAGCTACTTATTTTACAGCAGCTCTTATTTTGAAGCAGCAGCTCACCTCACAATAACCGACATGACCAGTTCAATATTACTTACTCAATAACATAAAACTCACAGAATCAATCAATCTACACTGTGGATTGTGTGGACTTGCATGACGAGTGCATATAACTGAAAGCGTGTGTGATTCTGCATCCACACCACTAGGTGTCAGTATAAGCCTGAGACGACTGTCATATCAGCCGTGCACATAAACAAAATCATTATAGAATGCATTTTTAGGTTGGATGATAACATTATGCTTTGCTCTGCAGTTTTGTCATTTGTCACTTTAAATGCTCGAGCTCTTTAAAGTTGGATGTATTCTGATTATTCTCTGATTCTGATATTAAAGTAATGATTACATTTGATTACTTTCTATTGAATGTTTTCAACTGTTAATCATTTTCAAACATATAAAGCAGGCAGGGTTAACCTTACAGTATACTGATCAACACTGATTACTGTCAGACTTTCAGAATCCTTCATCATTTGAATCAAGATTATAATAATTTAATTGGAAAGCACAGCCACCACTAAATCAGACTTTAGCACTACTTTGAGGTCGCTTTGAGGTTAAATACTGATTTAAAATCAGAAGATAATTAAATAGATCTTAAATCAAATCTTTGCACAGCTATGACCGGAAACACTGGCATCTAACAATGCCTTGGAAAAAAAAAAAAAAAAAAAACAGTTAATTGAAAAAAATAAAGCATATACATAAAACCAAATAGGAAATAAAACAGTAATGAAATAAGCATGTGTCCTATTCTGTGTCCTAAACTCCTGAAACATTGGTGTCTCATATTTTAAAGCAGTCGATGCGATTTGGGAAAGAAGTCAGTCAAATCTATATGTGTGTGAATATATTCGGATGTAACCCTCTTTGTAATCATTAACATTTTCATAAGTACCTGTAATTTAATTACACAATTTTTTCTCAGTAACTTTAACAAATTACAGTTACATTTATTTTGTAATAAAATTACGTAATTCCATTACATGTAAGTAGTTCCTCCCCAACACTGCATGTGAGTTAGCTGTTTCTCGTAATGATGGATCCGATGAATTCTGCTCCACACACCAATCAGCCCTCGACTGCATTTCCCAGAGTTCAGCGGGGTTTCATCTGTTTTCCTCAGATTGTGCTGTGATGTGGTCTCTGTGCTGTCGCTAGCACACAGTGGCTGCAGTGTTCGCAGCGGTCTGAGGAAGAGGAGGAGAGGGATCTGTGAAGGCAGGCTTTGTCTGCCATAAGCAGCGCTGCAGAAACCGGACACTCGCGGCCGGCAGAGAGATTACAGCCCGCAGGAGAAACCCGTCATCTCTCCAAATGTCACGCAGTACAGACTGAACGGTCATATGGACACAGAAACACTCCGAACACGTCACCTGAGAGAGCAGCGCTGATTAGGATAATACCTCAAACTCACATGTGAATGTCTGAGCAGATTCAGTCATGTTTCAGTACTCAGCTGCTGATTTAATGCATAACACTGGAGGCATAATTTAGAATAGAATAGATTTTTAGGATAGAATAGGTTATTTATTTTTGTTAGTATTTTATTAATAATATATATATATATTATTATATACCTTCAACTCAACCTAGCTAAGACAGAACTGATTGTGGTTCCATCAAACCCATCACTTCATCACAATTTCACCTTCCAGTTAGACTCATCAACCACAACTCCTTCAAAAACAGCCAGAAACCTTGGAGTTGTGATTGATGATAAGCTGAATTTCTCAGACCACATTGCTAAAACTGCCCGGTCCTGCAGATTTGCTTTATATAATATTAGGAAGATCAGGCCCTTTCTTTCAGAACATGCAACACAACTCCTTGGTCAAGCTCTTGTTCTGTCCAGACTTGACTATTGCAATGCTCTCTTAGCAGGTCTTCCAGCCAATTCCATCAAACCTCTACAATTAATTCAATTGCACTGGCTACCAATAGCTGCTCGCATAAAATTCAAGGCATTAATGTTTACCTACAACACCACCTCTGGCTCTGCACCCCTTTACCTAAATTCAGTACTTCAGACTTATGTGTCCTCTAGAAGCTTGTGTTCTGCAAGTGAACGACGCATTATTGTTCATCCCAAAGAGACACAAAATCACTTTCACAGACTTTTTCATTAACTGTTCCCATCTGGTGAAATGACCTGCCCAACTCAATCCGAGCAGCTGAATCCTTAGCCATCTTCAAGAAACGGCTAAAAACACATCTCTTCCATCTTTATTTGAACCTCTGACTCTATCACTCTCTATTCTAATTCTATTTTATCTATCTGTCTTCTTTTTATTTATAAAACACACACACACACACACACGACCCTCTATCAATCGCATATTTATTCTCTAACTGCTAGCTTTTCTTGAAAAACTAACACTAGCTTTCTTTTTTTTTCTATATTCTATCTACTTGTTTTCTTAAAAAAACAAAAAAAAAACTTGCTATGTGTACTGCGTTAAGCTAACCGCGACTTGTCATAGCGCTTGCATGTTGTTTGCTCTTTTGTTGGTTTTGATTGCTTCTATTGTCCTCTCTTGTAAGTGGCTTTGGATAAGAGTGTCCAATTTAATGACTAAATGTATATATATATATACAGTGGGTAAAATAAGTATTGAACATGTCATCATTTTTCTCAGTAAATATATTTCTAAAGGTGCTGCTGACATGAAATTTTCACCAGATGTTGGTAACAACCCAAGTAATCCATACATACAAAGAAAACAAAACAAACAAGTTCAGAAATTAAGTTATGTGTAATAAAATGGAATGACACAGGGAAAAATGCAATTAGTAAGCAATTAGTAAGCAATCCTGCCCCTCGTCAGTGGAAATTAATATTAGCTGGTTCAGTCCCAACACCTACAGTGTCCCAAACACAGCCAAGCAAACTCTCGATTGGTTTCAGAGAAAGAAAATAAAGCTGCTAGATTGGTCCAGCCAGTCACCTGACTTGAATCCAATAGAAAATAAGAACTAGAGATCAGAGTTCATAGAAGAGGCCACAGAACCTTCAAGATTTGAAGACAAAATCACATCTGAACAATGCATGCCACTAGATTCTCCTACAGGAGGCGTCTTGAAGCTGTCATTACCAAAGGCTTTTGTACGAAGTATTAAATACATTTCAGTGATTCAGTACTTTTCCCCTGTGTCATTCCATTTTATTACACATAACTTAATTTCTGAAATTATTTGTTTTGTTTTCTTTGTATTTATGCATTACTTGGGTTATTACCAACATCTGGTGAAAATTTCATGTCAAAAGCACCTTTAGAAATATATTTACTGGGGAAAAGTGTGACATTTTCAATACTTATTTTACCTGTGTGTGTGTGTGTGTGTGTGTGTGTGTGTGTGTCATTTGTAAATGTGATCTGTCCTATCAGAGAATTTAGAGTGCTTATATAATTATGTTTTTAACATTGAATGTAATAGTTAATTCACAAATCACAAGTTTTTTCATTTTCAGTTTTGCATGCCAAATGTAAATAAATGATTTGTGTTTAGTGCATCAGAGCAGTGGTGTGATAAAACAAGTCCCATTCACACATTCAGCATTTAGTGTTCATTCTGTTCATCTATGGCCATTACAAGCTAATAAAAACCAACACATCCTATTCAGAAAAGTGAATGTTTCAAACAAAAATCTGTCGAGCTCAGCTCTCAGGGCCTTAACTCTTTTTAATCAGTCATGAAAGAGGTGCAGTGAATCCAGTGTAATTGGGACATCTTCCATGTGTGTCTAATTGCACGCCTGCTGTTGTCAAGGAACGGGAAGGTGAAAGCAGGTGAAAGCCAGGCGTGTTTTTAGGGGTCTGGAATTTAAATGTGCCCTCCTCACACACACACACACACACACACACACACACAGTGAGCGTGGCAATGAGGCGTCTCTCAGCATGAGCGCGGCTCTGCACTCACGCATTCTCTCTGTCTCTGTCCATCGCTGTCAGAGTGTCAGGCAGTTATTGTGCCAGGAGCTCTACGCCTGATTATTTATTTAAAAACTCATACGCTCCTCAACCCATCAAGGTCATTGTTTCACCAAACCAGTTCAAGTGCTCCAAAAGGCACGTTAATAGAGCTCTGAGTGAAGAAGTCTCCACTGAACATTCAGATCGGACAGACTGTGCGTGTGCCTCATCATGGGGATCTTGTTTGCAACGCTAATATAAAGTATTTGAACTACAAACAGTATCTCCTGTCTACCTCCAGCTTCTTCAGCTCACTGGTGACTATAAAAAGCAAAGCAATTCCACTCTGTCACAAGGAAATATTCACCACTCGTGCCAGCTCTTTCTTCAGAATAATTGAAAGTGGAAAGTGCATATGGAATAGTGCAATAATAATAAACATTTACATTGCTCATTTATATGGTAAAATCTATACACTGGTTCCTATGATCACACAGCAAAGGAAATATATAATGTGGACACGCATGGCGGCTCTGCTCTCGCTGAAGAGTGTGTTTTCATCACTTGGCCGTTACATTAAAAGCGAGCAATAGTGGAGATCGTTGCAAACGGAAAAACCTTTTATCTTAATCTACACAGATGATGTGAGCGCATACAGTACATGCTTCGGGTTGAGTTATCAGTGTGACGTCTTCCTCATTCTCAAGCGTGGATGTTTCATAGAATAAAACAAATATCTGTTGATGCGGGTGCATGTATTTATGTCTCTCTCTAGAGTAGCTAAAACAATGCACACACTTTTGATTCAAGCTGGTGAGTCTGCAGATCAATGCAGAGACGTGGCCTCTCTCGAGCAGCGCTGAAGACCTGTCAACCCTTAATTCAATTCAAAATCTATCTTCGATTCTTCTAGATCAATCCAATCCTCCACTCAATAATGCTTCAGTCACTGCGTGTTCTGGAAATCTCCATACCTCACATCTCTGTCAGACAAAGAAGTCAATCAATCCAGTGAAGACTTTCTAAGAATTTCACCAGTATGTGAACTAAGCATCAAAAAACATCTGCAGCAGATCCAACTGAACACTTAAACTGGACCCTTACTCTGGATTGACATGTTCAGTTTACACTTTTAAGCATGTACACTCTTAAAAAGATTCCAGAGGAGGTGTTTACAACAACGCCACAGAAGAACTATTTCTGGTTCCCCAAAGAATCCTTCAGTGAACATTTCTTACACAGTCAACTGCTTACACACATTTTCAAAACTTTGCCTCTTTTTTTTCAAAACTTTACACACAAATCCAAGAATTGCACACACAAAATGCAAAATGCCTCACATCTTTTGCAAAATGAAGCACTGCATTCAAAATATCACAAACACATCTCAAAAGCAAACATTTGTCTTGCATTGCAAACACCTTTGCGATAATATTATATTTTTGGATATAATATCCACAAAGTTATTCAAAACCAAAAGCTCTTCTTTCATGAGCTCCTGTGTGCATTTCTGTTCAAATTGTACAGTTGTGAATACAGTATTACACAATACATAAGTGTTTTATAAAATCAAAGGCTGAGAATCAGTGTATGGTTTTGCAGATCTGGTGTGTGCTTCTGCTGTTTGAGTGTCATCTTTCAGAAATTTTGTGATAAGTAAAGATTTTGTGTGTAGCAGTTGAAAAAAAAAACTATAAAAGAACAATTTTTTTCTTACTGTGAAGAAAATTTTAATAATCTAAAGAACCTTTAGTGCAAAGAAAAGGTTCAATGGATGTTAAAGGTTCTTCATGCAACCATCCATGGTAAGAGACCTTTAATTTTAAGCATGTATTCACATTAGTGGATTCATTTCTATCAGTAAATAAGCCAGCTCTGCAGTGTAATAACATTGGAGGGGCTGCAGGACTGCAGAGGACGGCAGACGCTCACCGCAGCGCTGAGAGGGGAACCACTCCCCGTCTCCAAATGGAAATTAATCCCCCAAAAAACAGGCTCATCAGTATTCTGCTCACACAGCCTCCAAACGTACAGGAGGGCGGTGGGACGGGGGCAGGACTGTACCAGCGCTCCCAAACCCCAAAATCTGCCTGCTGTTTCTTCCTCCAACTTCATTGCTCGCTATTTGTGTTTAGAAACAACTCCTTCTTTTAGCAGGTTTCTTTTTAGTTTGAGAATGAAACGGGAATGTTGGGCGTCCTTGTGTCTGTCTGTCAGACGGCTTTAAAGAAGAGCCGATCCTCGGGAATAAATTATGTAGACATTATCATAACACAAAAAAAATCCATCCAATCCAAGATAAATTGCTTCATGCTTTCAGGCACCTCAAATTGCCCATTTGACATGTTTTTTTTTTTTTTTTTTCCTTCTCTCTATGGACGTGAATATATTATTCCTGTCTTACACCTACATTTAAATAGGGGGAAGTGAAGCAACATGGCTGTGCGCTGCTGATACTGTACATGTCAAGCAAACACGCTTCGTAAACATGAGATTTACTGCCTCCCTTTATGTAAATAGCACTGAACTGCGGCGCTTGAACTCTTGAGGGAGTTGGGGGAGGTTAATTGTGATTGGATGACAGTTGCTTTCTTTCTTTCATGAATATACAGAAACAATTGCATTTTGAAATTAGTTATTGCACAAATCAAAATGACAATTTCTGCTTTTGATTTCTGCATCACTGCCGAAACCAAAGCTTAATTCTCCTCCCATCTGATTGGTCACATCACCCACAAAAGACTTGGCCACAATCACAGGCAAATGAAAAGCTGTACATCATTAATCGAGCCACAGTTTCAATAAGTCGCTATCCATTTTCTAACTCTTTGCTTCAAGATAAAGGACTGAGACGTTTGGCATAAGACAGGCTGACAGGAAAATGTGTCACAAATACACAAGAACAGACAGTGTGTCAAAATGTGCACGCACTACTAATGCATGCAACTCAAGACACAAGATAACTTTAAGAGACGTTTGATCAAGAAAGCATCACTTAATACTGTTCACACTTGATGTGTGTCATCCTGCAGTGTGTTAGTGATTCCTCAGATCATGTGCGTTGTTAAGAGGTGTGTTGGTACTTTACTAAGTGATCAGATGCACCAGTTTCACCTGCTGGACCATAAAAACAGGTTAAAAATAATCCCACAGATGCACATTAACCAGTATTTGACTAATAGTATAATCTGTTAATTGCATTGAACTCCCAGTTGTGTGTTTGAGTCACTGGAGTACTGATATATGTGCTAGACAACACTATAAATACAATACAGCTAGACTAAAATGCAAAGGTTCACTCGGATCATGTTTTTTGTTTTTTTTTTTGTTTGTTTGTTTTTTTGTATTGGCCAGCACTCACTCTATGGTAAAGCACTAAGGCATAACAGACCTAACAGTATGATTCTGAAAAGCTGCTTCAAAATGATGCATATTCTGAAAGCGCTACACAAATACTGCAATTGATTTTCACATGGAAGGATGACCAGACGATCACTGAAATGTGAGGACTGAGGATCGGAACACCATAGAAACTAAAAAGCAATACCCTAGCAATGGCTCAGAACACCTTAGCAACCATATAGCGACATCCTGACAACCACCCATAACCTAACGTTGTGGCGCAGACTCTGATGAGATCAGACGCAGACACTCCCTGTTCTGGAAGAGAGATCGAGGGAGTTTCGGCTCGATGGACCGGTGTCAAAGGGTGGAGAACACAACCACAGCCTCTCCTACTGCTTACTTTATTTATTGTGCTCCTTTTCAGATCTACACTGGTTTGGATTGGAAGTAAAACCGCAGATGCAACAGAGATAAACAACAAGTGACATAACCGAGTCCAAGAGCACCACTCGCTCTCTTATTCAAATAGCAGATTCCTTTTCTCTGTGTGATAAATCATTTACATCGCTCATGTAAGTAAGAGTGTGACACATCATCTCTTACATCACCCTTAACTCCTTGACCGTCATATTTCAGCAAATTCCCGGCTGTCAAAGCGCTGATGTAGGAGTAAGCTAATGATTCCTCCTCAGGAGAAAGAGCGATGAGCGCCGCAGATCAAGCGCTAAGAAAGAGGGAGAGAAATGTAAACAGAAAAGTGCTGTTAGTGCCACTTTGGCATCATCGTGTCCCGTTCAAATGCTTAGCCAAGAATAACAATCCATAATTCATGAGCTGCCGTCTAGTGCACAGACACAAGTCAACGAAGCATTTATTATTCATCGGCACTCACCTCACGTGACGAGCGCTCCAACAAATGGGTTTCAGGAAAAACCCTGCTTTTTCTGTAAATCATTTATTTTAGTTTTAGTTTTGTTGTTGCTTTTTAGTCCCTGTTGCTTTTTGGAATTTTTAATAAAATAAAAAGGGAATTAAATCATCAACTGGTAGCAATTAGCAGTGATTAACTAGAATTAGCATAAATATAGAGCGGATGAGCGTTAGAAAAAACCCTAACCCTAACCCTTTTCAAATTCAACCACTAAAGATCTATTAAATCAAACTTGCACATTAACATCCACGATTCGCTGCGTACGATCATGAACCACACCAAAAACTGTTTTGTATGAGCATCAGAGGTCAGAGGTCACATGAAGTCACTTAATTTAAAACACGATATTGTCGACTTAATTGCACAGATACTATTTAAACTGACCTGAGCTGGATGATGATAATCACTGAATTCAACGTTGAACTGCCTTTAACTGAAAATTGAGTGTTTACTATTGTTCTTATGCATTATTGACACACTACTTTCCTATTTGATACTGTAAAGCTGCTTTGACACAATCTGTATTGTTAAAAGCGCTATATAAATAAAGGTGACTTGACAGGAAGATCTCTGCAGCTGTTTATGAAGCTGCACACTCGGCCAGACCTCTGCCATGAGAACGGCCTGATTCGATCAGTTTCGTTGTGCAGAGGATTCTGGGGCACGTGTTTCCGCCGCTTTAATCACGTTTGAACCAAAACGGCATCAGATTTAGCTGTTTATTTCTCCCAGCCTCCTGATGATCTGCGTGTGTTGGTGACCTACTTTTGCTCGAGCTGATTCAGCAAGAGGCGGCGGTGCAGGATTCAGGGTCCCTCGTGTCGATCAGTCTATTGTGTTTCACTGTGTGTGTGAGTAGGAGTTTACATGCATATCCGGCTGAGAGTGTGTTAGTAATATCAGACGAACAGTTAACAGGAAACAGTGCTCATAACTATCAAGTGGAGCCAGCGATTTCAGTTCAATGTTGAGTACAAAAACATGTTTTTTTTTTTGTAAGGTCACTGATGAATCGTTCATAATACGACCGGGAACATGCATTAAAACAGTAAATGAAGTTTGATTTCAAACATCTGCAAATGTGGGTTTCTGGTGCTGAGATGGAGAAACATGTCTCTGACACATGAGATCTGAAGAGGACAACACAAGCGCCGGAGAAATCCGGTTCCCAGAGGAGCGGTTGCATTTCCTCAGATAAAGTGCAGCCTGTAGCACGGTCACTCAGGGACAGTCACTGAGGTGTCCTTATTTGACACCCTATGCAGATGTAACCGGTTACGTTGTGTTATATTCCAGCAATTGTGTCATTGAGGCTGATGAAAACTGGCAATCTAAAAAGCACTGCATGTCAGCACTACAAAATGTGTGTAATATAACGCAATTAAAATTAACCTCAGATTTTCCTTTACAAACTTTAAAAATATTAATCTGACTGAGTAGACAGACATTAATGAAGCTTTCATCACCATAAGCAATTGCATTTATTCATATTTCAAGGCCTGTTCGCACCAAGACAACTATTAGGTACTTCTGTGCGATAAACATTTTAAATTGAATGAACAGCTGTTCGTGCGTCTATTCAGACCAATGCAAACATTCACATGCCATAACGCGACAACTTTTTACAGAGAGGTGTATTAATCACATTCCGTACACTATGAAGTAAACTGACAAACCAACAAGATTTTGCACTTTTGGTCTTATGCCTGTAGCTGTGGATGTTAAAACTACAGCACAGTGGAGCTCAAACACACAGTCGCTGTTCTGGTTCGGTGTTATTTGATAAACACTATAGTGAATACAAAAATCTGAACAGCTGTTTGAAAACATGTACCCTAAATGCTCTTCGACTTTCTTTTCCACGAAGAACAGGTTAGAAACAGAAAAATGTGCAGCGCTGCTTTGTCTACCATAGAAACGGGGGTAACTGCTATATTTCTGCTTTTCTATAAATGCCACCTACTGTCAAAGTGTGAAATTGAATTTTCATTCAGCTGAATTTTCATTCTGACATGTTTTATGCATTGGTTTGAACAGACAATTTTCATGCTGAACATTCATCTTAGTTTGATAAAGTGTTTGATACGTTAAGTTTGTCAATAATCATCAGTACGGTATTAACATACTGATCTACAATTTTTTTAAATATATTAAAAGGAACTTTGGCTCTCTCGAATCTGAAACAAAACAAGAGGGTTAAACCAGCTCTAAAGATGCTGAAGGTTTTATGCTGAAATAGGCTTTGCAAGTGACAGAAGCATTGCTTTCTACATCACTTTCGTGAAGTGTCTGAGAATATGAAGGTCTGCTTGTGAGGAAACGACAGCAAAACATCAGAACAGGTCTGAAAAAGATTCATGCATCCATTAGAGCAAAGACACAAGTCACAACTCGAACGCTCTACCAATACAAACACACTCTCTAATCTCTGTCTCTCTGTCTGTGTGTGTGTGTGTGGCCTCGTCTGATTCACCGTCTCATGTTTTCTGAGCGAATCAGAGTTTGTCCAGACAAGAGTCGTATTTCATCTGGTTATTTCCAGTCCTCTCAGCAGTGCATCTATGATTATGATCAAATTAAAAGCACATTACATAGAGCATGGTAATTGCACAGACTTCATTCGTGTTAACGGACAGAGAAATCACACTCTGCACATCTAAAATCAGAAATCACTCTCTGCACATCTATGAACATGTTGTTCATGTCGAGACGTGAGCGGAGCAAGTTTTCACAGCTGATGAAAGAGCCGGGCCGAGCGACAAACACTAACTGAATGACGACAGCTCAACTGTTAGCACACTTAGCCCCGCTCCACATTCAATTAGCGAGATACAGGCCCTCTATAGAGCAGTAAACACCGTCCGCCGTGTCCTTTCCCGCTGGCTACAGTAATGGATTAGCCACCTCTTGACCCCCTTTAATGGCAATAACCCTGTTATTCTGAGAGCGGCCATGCAAACAATAGCGGTGTGGAGACGCGGTCTCTGAGGGTGAAAGAATGCCTCAGTAACGTGAATCTGCGTGACCAAAAGATGCACTGCCTCGGCCCTGCTGGAAACGGGCCATTACACAAACAATATTTGTGATCTGTAATAATAAGAGTGTCATCTAGAACACAAGCGGGTCAGAATCTGCATGTCAGGGCTTGAGGAAGCAGGAGTGTGTTTACCCACAGGACATGATACAGAACTCAATGAATCCTGAGTCATCAGCGGTAAACAGGTTCACAGCTTTCTGAGCAGGTCAAACAGAGAGAGAGAGAGAGAGAGAGAGAGAGAGAGTGAGAGACAGAGAGACACAGAGAGAGAGAGAGAGAGAGAGAGATTGACAGAGAGAGACAGAGAGAGACAGAGAGAGAGAGAGAGAGAGACAGAGAGAGAGAGTGAGAGACAGAGAGACACAGAGAGAGAGAGAGAGAGAGAGAGATTGACAGAGAGAGACAGAGAGAGACAGAGAGAGAGAGAGAGAGAGAGAGAGAGAGACAGAGAGAGAGAGGGGTCGTTTTTCACATGTCCTCAGCGTGAACCATGAAATAAATAGCTCTAGACCTCAATAACGGAGACGTGACGTAAAGCTCTCGGATTGACCTTCTTACTGTACAAAGACAACTTCTCTGTGTATTGTTCTTCAAAGGTGAAGCCGGTAATCAAACTAGATGTTATGCACACAGGAATTAATTTTGTTGTATAATCATGAGTCAGTTCAAAAGAGAGTTGAGAGATACTGTATCTTCTCAATCTTCAGCAATTCATAATAAGCACTGGAGACTGTGCTATATTAGAAAAATAGTCATGGCTGAAGGGGTGCATTATATAGCAGAGCCTCTCATGCATTATTGATTAAATATGTAACATGGAAAAACAGCATTTTAAATACAGACGGCTGACAAATTAAAAGACATTCAGGTGGATCTGCTGACTCTGTTATGCTTTCATGGTTTGGGTCCACTTGTCTCATTTGAGGGAAGGATCACTGCAAACCTTTATCCTATGATGAAACATTTCACTCCTGATCCATAGGGCACTAGGGTCAATGGTTGATGAGAATGAAAATGCCGTAAATCATGATATGCTCTCGCAGTCACCAGATCTCAACCCAACTGAACATCTATGGGAGATTTTGGAGTGTGTTAGACAGACCTTTGCACTATTTTTAGGGAATAGATTTTGGAAGAATGGTGGTCCATCCCTCCAGAAGAGCTCCATGCAAAGACCTAGAGCGAGTAATGCAATGATAATAAGGAGTAGAGTTTGATCTTATTCAAATACACAATGACATAATTGCACAGGGGTGCACTGTCCAGCAGACTTTAGCTTCAGTCCCTTTTAAACACACTTGAACTAACTAATCAAGGTCCTCGTGATCACTAGAAACCTCCGGACAGGAGTCTTGGAGCTAAACTCTGCAGGAAAGGTTTGGAAACACCTGCAAATAATAACTGAAGCACAAACAATCAGGGGGCAATCAGAAATGCTGCCTCGGCCCTGTGAGAGGACGGCCCCACTAAGGTCCTGTATGGTATAACCCACTCAATCTGGAGGTCAACCCATATTTTTTATTTCTTCCAGGCCATGTGATTCGTAGTGTCAGTTCTGACCAACAGTAAAGTGACTTTAGATTTAATCACTCTCACTGCAAACGCATAACACCTTTAACCCAACACATTGCACATCTCTCAACGGTTCTTTTTCATCTGTTCATCTCACTGAAGTTTGCAGGGCATTCTGGGAAGAGAATGCTGTACTAGTTTAAAGTAAGACAGGGCTTCATTCTTGCACAAAAATAAGACCAAGACAGCAATAGCCAAACACAAATAGCAATGTCTGCATCACAGGGCTTGTTCATGTTTCTCTTTCTACAGATTACCACCTCTCCTCTCTGCTATCTTTTCTCTTATAATTGTCTGCACTTTCACTTTTGCTGTAGCTTCTGTATGGCTCTGGAAACTCAAGTGCTGTTGTTTTCGTGTGATAAACTGTTTGCGTAGTTCCTCATTTGTAAAGACATTTAGGATAAAAGTATTATTTGACTAATGACTAAACGTACCATACGTATGTCAGTGTCTCCTCGTGAACTGATCCACCCTTGCTCATATCTGCCTACCCTCAGAATCACAAGACAACACCCAGCAATCTGTAGCTCTGAACCAGGCCTTTAAAACACCCATCTGAGCTATTAAAACTCCAGAGTTACAAAACTTTCCCAAGACTTGAATCCAACCCAAGCCTGTAGAAGCATCTAGCCCTGA
Organism: Spinibarbus caldwelli; assembly: GCA_039654775.1. Lineage (NCBI taxonomy): Eukaryota > Metazoa > Chordata > Actinopteri > Cypriniformes > Cyprinidae > Spinibarbus > Spinibarbus caldwelli. The sequence goes on along the minus strand of CM077226.1, from coordinate 818,987 downwards.
GCTGTAGACCCGGGAGGTTACCGCAGCAAGGTCAGACCGAAGAGGGTTATTACACAACAATTAGGCCCTGGCAAAACAGTAGGGAGTGGCGTTTGACTTTATGGGCCTGCAAGTAATATGGGCCTGATGTTATCACACAGGGCTCTGGCAGAGTTTGGACAGTCCCTCGAGGTGTTTGCTGCTGTTTTAATCATGCTTTCACTGGCTTTCTTAAATGTCCAGCTCTCTTTAATGTCCTCAGAAGAGCAATCGATGGGAAAGACTCGAGGAGCAGCAGGTTTGCTTTCCTTGTAATTCCTCCTAAAATAGGACGTCTTACCTGTCTTGTGGCTTGCAGCAAAAACATGCTTTTCATTTTAAAACATTATTTGCAGAATCATTAGTCTGACCTACTTAAAGTTTTAATGTTGTTCAGTGTTTCAGAGAACAGATTGTTTTACTAGCATTACACACACACACAGCTGATCAAGACCACATGAACACAGAAAAGGCCGAAGGTAAAAGCAGTGAAACTGTGGTGAACTGTCTAGATCATGTGACCTTCACAGACAGAACACAAAGAAGCTGGAGTGAGTCCAGACTAGACGATCTCCACCTGGAGTCTCCAGAGATGCATAAAGAGTTGTGGAAGATCCATCCAGAGCTGTATATTACTTATGGTATATTTTTATAGATGTGAGCATTTGTTTTGTTTTATAGCTGTAGGTTAGACCTTTATATAACAGACACAGTCCCTCCTGCTTACTGTGTGAAATATAGAACGGTAAGTTGACCTGACCGCAGAGCTAACCTCAGTATAAAGATGCAAGTTTTCCAAAGCTCAACTACCTACAGTATATACTGTAGATACAGGTTTTGCTGCTTGGTTGATCCAAAAGTCGAAGCTTTTGGCATCTAAAAATGTTGTTTTGGAGCAAAGCCAATCCAAAAAAAAAATAATAATAAAAAAGAGGCACATGTTTTCAGTCACTGGGTTCACAGACCAGCTCTGAAACACAGGAACGGAAATATATTTGGACCACACAAATGCAAAAGCCATCGCAGACTAACAAAGGAGCAGATTTCACCATGAAGACATGTCTGAACATGCCCCGTATCTGTGAGAGTCTCCAGCTCGTGCCTCAGTGAAAACACTGAGCTTTCCCTGACCTCGGGTTTGTATTCAGCAATAATTAGACTCTCGAATCCAACCCGCAGTAAATGTTCCGCCCGGATTACATCAGCATTCCAGTGAGCAAATGGCAAAGCAGCCATTTAAGCCAGTTTCATGGTAAACGACAAGGACCATTTTGCGGACTGGCTGTGATTTTACCTCAGCGACTGCCGTGTGAACATTTCTCTACGCCTGCCATTTCCATCATTCAGTGTTTGTGTTTGTTCCCGGTACAGTTGCTCTGAGCTGCCAGATCAGCCCTCCAGAGGGTCCCACGGCAGACAAATTGGCCTTTTATTGCGGCTGTTGACTGTGGAACGCACCTCACAAGAGCTGCAGAGCTTTCGATCCGAGCCTGAACAAGCACAGCGGTTACAAAACATGAGAAAGAGGATGAAAAAGTGAGAAACCACAAAAATCATTAGCATACCATCGTCTCTACCACCTTATTAACATTTTGCATCTGTCTTCCCACAACACTCTCCTCTGGTCGGGGCAGGCCATTTGAATCCTCCACATAAAGATAAATGCTCTCAGGAAAAGTTTTAAGGCACCGAATGCATTCAAATGCCTGCCTGAGTTCAACTCTCTAATTCAACATTATCTCAAGGTTAATAGCCCTGACACACAAAAGCACTTAATAACCCAATAAAACAGCACTACATCATTAAACTTCCCTCACAGCACTCCTACTGCCGCTGCGCTGGGGACGGGGACCACAACATCGGCCGTAATAATCTCAGAGACTCTAATTCACAGCTAGAGTTAGCCAATAATTCATGAACCCATATGCTGGTGTTTTGGATGTACTCAGAGAGCCGAGCACAATTCAATCAATGTCATCTCTTGGAGCAGACTCACCTTCAGATAATAACCATGAAGAGATGAGGAACCCATGCTCAAAGACAGAGCCGCTGTCTGTGCTGAAAAAAAAAACACCAACTCACGTTTGGTCCTGAAAGAATTTGCTGAGAAACGTCTGAGGTCACACTGAGATCTCTAACGCTGGAGAGCATGTTTTGTGATCTTGGCAAATCTGAGCACTGTTTGTGACACTGACATATTCTTCTGAAATGCATGGTCAGAATAAAAGTCATAATTTGATGTCAAATTAACCATCATCTTTAGCAAAAAAAAAAAAGAAACAAATCAAAGACAATCTTTACAGAAATCTAAACAAATTCCTGGAGAATCTCTTGAGACAAAGTGGATATTACAATAGCCAATTTTCAATCCAGTTTTTGCGCTGTTTTGTTATCGACAAAGAGAATATGCGTTAAAAATACTTTGCGAAATTTGCTGTCTACAGCCTGTTTCCATCCAACTGGCCTTTTTCCGATAAAATGGTGTGTGATGATGTCATCCCTAAAAAAAAAACGAATTGTCGCATAAGTTTTGGTGTATTGCCCTTGAGCTGTTTCCATAGCCTACAAAATTTCACTTATTGTGTAAATTAGGCTTGTAGCCTGTTCTTCATCCATTTGAAAAAAAAACTTAATTATAAAGCCTATTATTAAATTGTATAGGCCTACATAAAATTATTTTTATTAACAAGTGTCATGTTTTGTTTTGTTTTTCTTTGTTATAGACTATTTAGATACTTGATCATCAAGCAATAATCATAAACAGGTGCAGTTGTATTACTATTATTTTTCTGATTAACTTTTCTTAGGAAATAGGAAAGTTCATTTTTAGTTATTTTATTTCTCCTAACCGACACCCAACAGTCGTTAAGCCATTATTAACCGTTAACCGACAAGATTATGTTAAATTACAATTCAATTCAATTTAAACTGATAGGTGGCTGTGACCCATTAAAATACCTAAATTTGTTTTCCAGGGATTTTATACATGCAAAAAGCAGCATAAACAACAGAACGTGAGGATTCACAAACCTATCCACGTGCACACACACAGTAGTGAACATACACCTGGAGCAGTGGGCAACCAATGCTGCGGTGCCTTGCTCAAGGGTCTCACCTCAGTCATGGTATTGAGGGTGGAGAGAGTGCTGGTTATTCACTCCCCCACCTACAATCCCTGCAGGACCTGAGACTCGAACCCACGACCTTCGGGTTACAAGGCTGACTCTCTATCCATCAGGCCACAACTGCCCCAATAAAGAGGCAGTCGTGTCTTTTATACATAATAAAGCTATATATAAAATAAATAAATAGTCCGATATGTGAAATATATTTTTCTAAATAATTAATGAATTAACAAAACAAAAGAAAAAAAACTGTGCAGTAATTATCAGCCTATATACAGAATTTCGGTTCATTTTTGATGCGTTCTTGAGAAAGCGGCATCCTGTTTGTTTCTTTTATTTTACAAAAGCACCATGTTTTGTTTTTATTGTGAATGTACACAAATAAAATAAATATTTAGAATAGTTCTGAATAATGTCTTAATCTTATATTACCACAAATGAAGGAGTATCGTAAGTTGTTTCCACTTTTATAAGGAAAAAAAATCAAGTGATTGTGCCGGCGCCTCATGCACGCAGTTAAGCATTACTAACTCGACAACGCAGCCTGTTCATTGTCATAATAAAATACATTCAGTCAAACATATTGAAAAAAACATGCTATTTTATTTCCCCTCACTCCACAACAAATCCTTTAAATTTAGCGGTACAACAGAACTCATAACAAAACAAGAATAACAAATTAATTTAAAATGCTGTACTTATCGTTCCAATATCCATGTAAAACAAGATCTTCAGAACAAAATGAATAAATTTTAACTTGCAACGTACTAAAGGAACATCAAATAAAGATGTAGCCTATGTTTGAGAGGTAACTCAATTTAATAATATGAATATGATTTAATGCACTTTTGAACTACAGGGAAGCGGTGCTTTAACGTGAGCAACACCATGAACACAGACGCTGCCTAGAGGCTAATTCTGTCATGTGACAATGCATTTATTTGCGTTAAAGCCACTTTTCTCGACAAAAAGTGTTTCCAAACAAATTTTTGCGACATTTTAAGTATCGATATCGAATTTATGCCCTAAAGTTAATCGGAAAAAGATTGTGTTGACACATGAGAAATTTTATCGATAAATGGCATTTCCATCAGCTATATCTGTAAAAATTTTGAAGCGTTAAATATTTTTTCACAAAAAAATGCTTGGATGGAAACCTGACTAATGACACATAACTGAGAACACCATTAAGTCTCCTGTGATATAAAAGCACTTCTTCTGAACAATGTTCTGCAGGTTCCCTTCACTCCCCTCACAGTAATTACACCCATCCAGAAGAAGACAAATGATGAAAGGTCTCGAGAAACTGTGTCAATTGTATTTTTTGACTTCCACAGTTCCTTTGTTATTGTATACAAGGTCTAAATGAGTTGCCTGAAGCTCTGTTTATATTAGTTTTCTGTATCTCAGCATGAAAAATATTTCTTTATTGTAAGTTGTAACAAACCCCTTTGGGTGGAGAACATCTACAACAAAACATCTGTTTGTTTCGAGTTAATCTAATCAAAATTAGCTTCAAATGTTTGGCCCCCATAATTTGAGCATACTGCATGAGTTCAGCAGTTACATAATATGCCGTCTAAGCAAAAACACATATTTACAGTTCATCAAGAGCCTGTCACACAGCTGGGTGGCAGAAGCCCCGTCAGTGGTGTGAAGTTAGATCTCTCAGCAGTAACAGCAGGGTATGAAAGCCTGGAGTGGAAAGTCCCTCTGAGCCCAGCCCATAAGAACGGGCTGTAATCTGTGAGGTGTAAGGCCTGGCACTGCAGCGAGGTTCATACGGGGCTCCTCACACCGCCTGACCTCACCGTGTGTGTGCATGTGTATGTGTGTGTGTGTGTGTTTACTGTGTGAGGGAAGCAGATCTGACAAGTGTGTACACAGTTTACTCTGTGTTTGGGTTTCCAGGGAATTACAAGTCAGTAATTGCTTCTTATGAGGCCAGATTACTGCATTTGGACCCAGTTTGGATTGGACCGACTTGTGTTGAGTTTGATCTGAAAAAGATTATTCCCTATTTTCTTTGTTTTTATTTGAAGAAACAAGCAACATCTGCTTGAAATCCATGCATGTTCGATGTGACACTGAACAAGGGTCCTTAAAACAAATGTACACATCTGGGGTCCTTCCTGCTTTCAAGAACAACAGAGGAAATCTGGATAGATAAGACATGAATTATGAACACTAATAAATGATAAACTGCCACATCCTGCAGAAGAAACACAGCCTCCCTTCAGTTTGTTTTCTCCCGCTGCACTCCTCTCAAAAAGCTTCTCTTGCTTTTTTGTCTTATTCTTTCTTCAGCCCATGTCTTTTTTTTTTTTTTTTGTTAGTTTGTTTGTTTTTTGTGTTTATGTTTATTGACCCATGACCACAACACAAATACTGCGGTAGAGCGATGGAGGGATAAAGACGAGAGAGAAGGCAGGACAGAGACGGGAGGGAATTACTGACGGCATGAATCTGGAGAGTCTTGGGCTTCACCACAGGAGCTCAGCCTGCAATTTCATCCATGGCCAAACCAGAAGAAGACCAACCCAGTCTGGTCCTGTGTAGCTGAAGGATCACAGCACCTACATCTGTCTCCAGCCTCAGGCGGCCTGCTGTCTGTTCATGCAGACTGCAATCACCAGGACCAATCTGATTGTCTCTCTATACGCAGTTTCCAGGATTCAGAAACAAGGATAATAGAACGAGTGATTCTAAGAAAAACTACCCTCTGGGCTTGCCAGAGTCTGCAAGTGTAGCTGCAGCAAATCTTTAAAAGATTGTCACATTGTCAAATGTAGACTGCGCTGATTTGAGGCTGGAATACACTTCATGACTTTTGCCCAGATTTTGCCCTGATTTTCAGTCTGGGCAAGTTGAAGCTAGTTGTCGAAAGTCAGAGCCAGTCTGTGGATCTGAGCTTACAGATTTCATAAAAAATTGTGTTGTTTTTGATGGTCACAGACTCTGATTTTTTAGCTTTAGACTCTGCGTCAGAGAAGATCAAACATATTTGATATTTTGAGAACACAATTTTAGAACACATATATTTAAATGACTTTTTTTTTTGTTTTGCTGTTCAGGCCTCCTGGAAACAAAGGGTGTGCTTCCATGAAGGTGCTTCAGTTTTCCAGTGCCAGTCTACTACTGTGGAATGAACTATTTTAGATAAACACCACCCTAAACTGAACAAACTGTACAGTTCAGAGATGGATTTAGACTGGCTAAGTTAAACTGCTCTCCTGTCGGCACTGATAGCCTTGTGGGTAGCACACCAACATATAGTGCTACGGCTGTCCCAAGTTTGAATCCCGGCTCATGGACCTTTCCTGATCCCTCTCACTCTCTCCCACATCTCTTTCAAAATGCCATTTTGGCAAAAATGCCAAAAACAAATCTTTAAAAAAAACTGCTCTCCTGATGGTTTTAACTTGAGTTCACGAGTCAAGCTGGTCTAACAGCATCAACACTCAGCATAAACATGCTTGTTCCAACACTGCAGGCCATCATTGGCAATCTTAAGCTAGTTCCATCTTGGTATTTAAACATTCTGGTCTTGGCTGTTTTTTATTTTCAAAAGGGGTGAAATGGTTCTGTTGAAGACCTGGGGAATCACAACCTGTCATCACATGTTCTAGCTAAAGTAGATGATGTCACAGGCCCCAAGAAGCCACGTGAAGCATACAGTATCTCTCCCCGACACAGCTGCAACACACACTGACACCCTTCCTGACTGGATTGGGCTTGGCTTACAGTGTTTCCCGTCTCTACTTAATGAGAGTTCATAGGTCAAGCTGACCTCGACTGAACCGCTACTGCTGCTGAAACTAAGTTCATTAGAGTCCTGAAACAAGCCTCTCGCTTAGAAACACAGCCACCCTGCAGTATGAGATATACTGGAGACACAGCGAGTCGCCCTCATCTGAAAGCCGTAAGGTGTCTGATGTCTGAGACACGTCTGAACCACAAAGCTAAAGGAAAGAAAGGCAAGGCAAGGCAAGTTTATTTATATAGCATATATCATACACGATGGTAATTCAAAGTGCTTTACATAAAAGCGAGTAAAGGAGGAGTTTACAGGGCCATGCTTGTTTTCCAGCCCATTACACAGAACGCACACTCAACTCTTAGGGACAAGGAGGCGTGACAGACAGGAAGTGAGACAGGAAGTGAGGTACAGGAGTTCTGCCAAACAGGGCCGGCCAGGAACACCTGAATCTGACGCCGGCACTGACCTGAGCACGGGCCATTTAAAAACCTGTCTCCAGTTAATGTGCATCAGTTTGCAGTGCTTATGAAAAAAAGATTAGGTCTGTGAGAAAAGGAGAGTGGCTCATAGGAAACGGTGGCATATGTACAAAATCAGAGAATGAAATAATTAACAATAAGCAGGAAATGAAAGAAGCTAATGGCTAAAGTCTTTCATTACAGTGCTCTGCTGGGACACTTAGGAGGTTCTTCGGCTCGTCTTTTCACTGCAGCTCCGCTGGTAAAAAACCCTGACAGGCCGCTCCACCGCTGCAGGGACCGTATGAGAGCAAACAGCCCATCAGCCAAGACCTCAAACCAATAATGAACACTAGAGAGGACGGCGGCCAGAGGGAAGAGCTCTGCTCAGCTTAATATCTCACACTTTCTGCTTCATTAACACTACACGCTTTTATCTTTAGGACTGTTTTAATCGTACAGGATTCCTGTGACCTCTCTTGTCATTGTCCTGAAACCCAATGAGAGGACATGAAGGCAGATGATTCTCAATTTGACGAATTGCTGCATTCAGAAGTGCGTCAGAACACAATTCATAATAAAAGGAGGTCTAATACAGCTGGAGAAATCCGTTAGCATTTCCACTGGTAGTGGCTCGGCTGGTGGCTTTGATGATGTCTCCTTACTGCCACTCCATTTTTGCAGCCAATCAGCTGATTTGTACACATCATGTGACTGATCATTCATACTAGAGCGTCTAGCATCAGACAGAGAAAAGCATAAGTTGATTTCACACTGTTAAAGCCTCCAAAAAACAGGCACCACTGAAACATCGACTAAAACGGTGAAGGAATGTATGTCAGATATGTTGTGAACATATAATTTGTGAAAGGCCGTCAATGGAGAAATGTGCTTTTTGTGTTACAGGCATGTAGAGTAACTCTATAACCAAAAATGCCTCCAAATGCAGGTACACTGGGACAGAACTTTATCGTATCCTTGCACAGACTAGGCTGTTTTTTTTAGAAAACCTCTTGAGTAGTTGTGTAATAGCACCTGTATCATAATGCACATTCACACACTCTTCCCGATCATTTATTAACTAAATATAATCCAGTGAGCAAACTAAATACAAAAGATGCAAATCGATTGAACCGAGGTATGGTCAAATAAGCTCTTTGATGCATATAGCAGTCTGTTCAGAGACTAAAACTGAGAGACAAAGGCAAAGAAATAAGAAATCGAGACATTACAGGAATATTGTAGGTTAATTACAAATGAAGTTCTCTAGATCAGCATCTGTGCTTTCTGTTGATAAAAAAATTACTTCAGATAAGATGCTCAAACACACAGATCGAAGTTTTGAAAGTGCCAGTCACAATTGCAGTGTTTTCAGTGAAATCAAGCCACAAATGGCTTACAGCGACTCCACACTCTGACTGACTGGGATTCAAGAAAGTATTTGAACAAAACAGCATCAGCTGTGAGAGCTGTGTGGGCATGTGCTAACAAAAATAATCACTCAATCGAGCTGCAAATGTAGTGAGAGGAATAAACCACTCAAGCATGAACGTGTAAGAGAAGCACATACTGGTAGAAAACTGCTGACAGACACACAGAGGATGCTGCTCTCAGTTTCTCTGTTTCTGTGTCACTGAGCGATGCGTGTAATTGTCTTTGATTGGCTCCATCACACCAAACTTCCTCCTGCTCGTTTCACTCGTCTCCAACACTGAGATCTGATGTGGATCAGGTCCTCATGACGACGCTGTTCACTCAGGCTGCTTGTAGCTGTAACATGGCATTTGTTTACATGCTGCAAAAAAAAATAAATAAATAAATAAAAAATAAAATAAAAATTATACACTGTAACATGATTTTTCGAGATTATAAATAAAACAAAGTTTATAAATTCCATGTGTCCAGCTTTTTTTTTTTTTTTTTTTTTTTTATTTGGGAAATTAACTAGCAATTTCTGAGGGAAAATCCAACACAGTTTTATTTCAGTGTACGTCACTGCAGGTTTTTTTTTTCATCTGCTTCCACACAAAATCTTTACTTGTCACACAGTTTCTGAAAGCTGACACTCAAACAGCAGAAGCACACACCAAATCTGCAAAACCATACACTGATTCTCAGACTTTGACTCAGTTTTCAATTTCATAAAACACTTTTTGCAAAACACAACACACAATTCTCTATGTAGCACACAAAAATCTAACAGGAATTAATATTATGGCAAAGGTGTCTGCAAATGTTGTTTTTGAGATGTATTTGTGATGCAACGCTTCATTTTGCAAGAGTTGTGAGGCATTTTGAATTTTGTGTGCACAATTCTTGGATTTGTGTGTAAAGTTTTGAAAATGTGTGTAAGCATTAAAAAAAAAAAAAAAAAACCTGTGAACAACACTGCAAAAATTGTTTCCTGAACACTCCTCCCATTGGCCGTTAGTCAGAAAAACAGACAGCCCCGCCCCAAACTCACACCATTGGTTGAGATAATAGTATTTTAACATAAAAACGATGAGAAGCGTCACCTGTGCATAAGGTCAGATGTGTGCGTGTGTGTTGGTGAATGAATGTGTGTGAGTGTGAGTGTGTAACACACGGCATCTGCTGTTCGTTTCAGAAACTCTATCAGACAATGGCTCATGTCTCCTGTATGAGGGATGAAGGCTGGAGAAACAGACACCAGCGGCCCGTATCGTTTCCGCTGCAGAGCAGACCGGCTCCAGGGACGGCTCTGAATGGCCTACGCAGGAGCAGGGGGCTGATTCAGACTCATTGTTGGGGCTGGAATGGGACGGCTTCCAAACCGCTCCATTAAACCGGACACCAAGAGCCAGAGCCCAGCACAACATCTGTCAGGCAAGCCCAGCCAAATCAGTTGTGCTCCTGTTACAGCCGTGACCAAACTCACTGCTGTCGCCCTGATGCACAGATCGAGTTTCTTCCACCTGGCAAGCAGGAATTAAGATTTCATTCCATATGAAGCAATCGCTGTGCAATATCACCGAGTGCAACAGCAAACCACAACACCAGGCCCTCCTGATTCACTAGCGATCAGCAGCCCGGTTCATGAGATGAGCTGCATCAGCTGACAACCGCGTCCACTTGATCTGAATGAACAGAAGAGTTTCTTCCTCTGAAGTGTTTCCAACAGCTGTCAATGCAGCATTTTTCTAGTAACTGAGTACATATTGTAGAGATGCATGATTAAGCTGAATAAAACAGAAATCAGTTTAATTTTTAAATCTCAAGGCAGTAATTTAATTAAATAAATATATGTGTTTCAGAGTGAAGTGTGGTACTGTGTTCATTTATTCGTGAGCAGCTTGTTATACAGTGTTTTCAGCATCTCACAGAAACTCCATCTTTGCATCTTTTGGACTGTTTAAGTCACTTTAACATGGATTTGTGAACACAACATGTGCCAACCATCTTCCTAAACGCTTATCAACAAAAGACAGGCTTTAAGGGCTCCAACGGGTTAAAGTTTGATGTTTGATTGACATTTTATTAGTATTGTATTGTGTTGTATGCAACATAAATATTCGTATTGTAATTTTACAATTTTAATGTAAAATAAATGATTATGTTTTATTATTTTCCTAAATAATCTTTTTTTTTAAAGTGAAGTACAATATTCTTATAATATTCTTACAATTATTGTTATTTTGTTTGTAGTATTTTTTTATATTTTTATCTAGTAATAATAATAACATTAATTTGTCTTATTCTTATTCTTATTACATACACATATTGATATAGAATCACTACACTAGCATATTGGCTGCTTATTAGTACTTATACAACTACCGTACTAACTGTTAATAAGCAGCAAATTAGGAGTTTATTGAGGGAAAGTCATGGTTAATAATTAGTTAATAGTGAGAATTGGACCTCACACTAAAGTCTGACCCCAGTTTCATCTCATTTGCTGTTATAAAAATACGTGCATTTACATTTAGATATCGTATCAGTATTAGTCACTATCTGACTGCAACTAGAAAACGCAGCAGTTCATGCTCAGATGCTATCAAACACATCTCATCGTGTGTGTGTGCACGCTGTGAAACTGCAGGAGAGCGAGAGGGTGGGTAACGTGAAAGACTGCTACACCACATCAGTGCAAAACCACCGCAGACGCGTCCTGAGAGCAATCTGCTGACGCCTGCATGAGATCCTGTGAGAACAGAACCGCATCTACAGCAGCAGGAGAACGAACCTGGATCAGAAGAGTCTTTACACTGAAAAAAATGTTACAAATTTTTTTTAAGGTAAGTGGTTGAAACAATTTATTCCTGCTACATTTAAATAAAAAAAATATGTTGAAAGTTAGTCAACTAAATGTGTTTATTTAAATGTAGCTAAAATAAATTGCAACCACTTACCTTAAAAAAATTTAGTAAATTCAATGAATCATTTTTTTCAGTGTACATGTGCGCAGGGTGACGGGGTTTGTCTTCATTATGGGTGGCCAAAAGATTCAATAAACAATCACAGAAGCAGCCGGACGTGCAGAGTGCTGCAGGACACTGTGACACATGAGAACTAAACAAACTAGTCCTTTATGAAGCCGTCAAACGGCAATACTGCTGCTCAAACTGCAGGAACAGCGGCTAAAATGAGATGCTACGTTTAAAGCGACTCTAAAATGAGCAGATGATTCACGGCCGTACGGCTGAGATGAAGATAAATGGCCCCTTCCAGCTCGGCTAATTAAGAGCCGGGTCTACAGGAGGGAGACGTTCACGTCCGATCTAAATGTCAGCCGGGACCCAGAGGAGCCTCTTTAACTTCATCACACAGGGCTCAGGTGACCGGTGCTGGGTATCCATGTACCGCTGCTGTACGTTCACTTCACAATCACAGGGTGTCGCGTACAGAGAAGCAGGCGAGGGGAATTAAACACCTGCTCATTTTAATGAAGCACTCCGCGAGAACAAAGGTCATCTCTGCGCTCCTCTCGCTCCTCTTCACTTCCTCTGGCTCTGGGTTGCTCCTCCCTCTCCACGTCTCTTACTTAGTGAAAAAAGTGGCTTAATGCTCTATCAAATGAGGCATGCAGGAATCGGAGGGCTTCATTAGAACTAATGCGGTGTATGTGTGGACTCAGAGCGGCTCTCAGGGGCCACACACAGGACAGAAGGTCCCTGACCGTCTGATCTCAGCTCTTCTTTTGAACTAAAAGAGCGAATGCACTGTGTAGACTTACTCTGACCGTCAGGACATAAAGCTTCTCCAGTCCGCTGGACACTGAAATAACAAATGAGTCATTCAGCTGCCTTCACGGTTATGATGTCACAACATTAATTTATTTTTCTCAAATTCTGTTTAATTTGTCCCCAAATGTATTTTTTTTTTTTCCATTGTTGTTGTTTTTTTGTTTTGTTTTGTTTTTTTCTTTTGGTTGTTTGTTTGTTTTTTGTTTGTTTTTTGTTTTGTTGTTCTTGTGGTTTTAAATGCATTTTTCTGCATTCCATTTTAATGGTTAAATTTTAGTAACTAAAACATTAACTGAAATTATGAAACTTATACAATTTAAAAATAATTTATTAAAAGTTTAACATAAAAACATTTTAAGGGCCCTGTGAAATGTTTTATTTTATCCCAAATTATTATTATTATTATTTTATTTTTTTACTCTATTTTAACAGTTTAATAAACTTGTAATAATCAAAAACCATGTCTAATCAACTGAATTCATAAATCATTAACAATTAATTAACTGCTCAAAATTAAATACACCTTATACAAATAAAGCAAAATAATATTAAATATTTTCTGTGTTGTCTGTTTTAATTTTTCTGAATTTCTGTTGTAATACAAATGTATTATCAAAAATGGTGGTAATCAAACGAAGGCATCAAATATTGATATTTTCTCTTAATTTTTGGCAAGCAATGTGCTTTACAACAGAGGTTTACTGTTAAAAAATCAAACATAAAAGAAATTTTGTATGATATTCATATGTTGTCAGTTCACACGTCCTCAGAACAGAGGAGATATATGTAATCTATATGTACGTACAGTAGCAGAAAAAGGCTGACTGGGGTCAGAGAAGCTGGGAGATGCATCTCAACCGTATCTTCCAGCAATGACAAAACTGAGCAGCGTATGAGCAGTACAGATCTCCTCTGGGAAAGTGAATGTACAGTCAGCACAAACCAACTTCTCTCCGAAAAGCTCAATGAATTAATCACTAAGTAAACAGAAGAATAAATGAATGCAGAAATAAATCTGTAGCCTGATTTACTCTGATCGCACCAAACATAACATACAAGAATCTAACAAGAATTACAGTTTTTCTCGATTGCTAACACACAATTCATGAAACAATTCACATTTTCTCACAACTATAAACACAATCTCAAAACTATACACCAACCTGCACAAACCTCAAACTTCCAGGTCAAAACCAAATATTGTAGTCAAACGCATATTATCTTCAGTCAAAATCAAACTTCGTCCTCAGATGATGCACAAACCTGTCAAATACACACACTACTCCACTGCCTAGAAAACACTCGTGAGATCAATTCAAAACACTCTTACAAAAACCTCCTTTTGGGAAACAGGAATCCTTTTGCTAGTCAGTGTCTGCTACAGTATACAACATAAATAGAGGGGTGCAGATACAGTAAAATTCAGAAATAAACTTTAAGAAAAGTTTACTTTCATTACACGACTGTAAAGAGATCTTACAGTAGATGAAAACCACTAGAGAAAAGTTCAAAGACCAAACAACTGAATATACAGTAAACACACATTGGAATATACTGTCAGTTACTTTACAGAAATAAATAAATAATTAAATAAATAATGAATAAATGAATTCATTCAGCATCCTTTGTGAAATTGCATTACAGTATTGGTAGTATCCTTATTTGTTATAGCAGTTTCTTAGTCATCTGATAAAAGACTTCTCTGCCTCCCCTAGATAGTCGTCTCTCAGTTCTGCACAAATACAGTACATGAAAGGAATACTTGGTTACAAATCAATTACGTAAACAGTAATGAGTTTGAGTGTGTACAACGTATGCTCCAGTATTTACTGTACATAGAATAGTGAAAGTTCTCTCATCTGAAGTACTGTTGCTATGTACTGTAATTATACTGTATGCGTCAGTAGTATTGAAACCTTGTAGATGAGTTTGTAGGTCAGCTTCCCTCATGGTCAGTCCATGCAGAAGAACAAGGTCAACTATAGTGCTTTATATTTCAACAGGAACAAATGACCTTTGACCTCACTCCCTTCATTTTTATTTCCCCCTCCTATTCCTCTTTGTCTCTCACTACCAGGATTCATTTTCCAAAACACATAATCAGCTGTGCTCTTGTTCATATCATCCTGAGATCCTGACCTGTGTGTCATCAGTTTTGCTACTGAATGTTCACACATGGATAAATGTGTGCTGTTTGAGTTCATTTTTTGACGCTTGAGTTAATTATATCGTGTGTTTGTGTTTTCTGAATGAGAACATGGTTAAACCGCTGCAAAATGATGGCGTTCTTGTGTAGAGTTTTGCAGAAAACACTGAGCAAATTTGAACGTGTGTGCAAAGAGGTGAAATGTGTTAAAAGTTTTGAGAAATGTGTCTTTGTTTTGAGAACTGTATGAATAGTTTGGAAAATTGGGACAAATGAATCAGTTATAGTGTGTTAGCGATCGAGAAAAACTCTAATATTATGGCAAAGGTGTCTGCAAATGTTTGCTTTTGAGATGTGTTTGTGATATTTTGAATGCAGTGCTTCATTTTGCATTGTGTGTGTGCAATTCTTGGATTTGTGTGTAAAGTTTTGAAAATGAGTGCAAGCAGTTGAAAAAATAAATAAATAAATAAATAAATATAATAAAACTATAAAGCTAATAATAAACAGCCTTTAAAATGAGACTGACTGGGATCAGTTGTGTCGTCATGGAGTATCGTTCATTCCATCCCATTTCAAGGTCCATTTATGATTCAGACAGCAGATCTGATAGAAAAATGAATTCTGTCCTCAGACGTGGACCATTACCTCAGCAGAGCTAATGAAATATGAGTGCTGTTTGTGATTGACTTAATTACTGACTGAGAGTCTTTATGCAGCGGAGCTCGATCTGCCTCATCAGCGTCCTGTAATCTGTGTTCACAGCATCACGAGAGGCGTGATTCTCCAGCATGCTCGTCTCTCTCTGGTCACGCTTTGAAACGGGCCACAGATCTCTCTCAGACGAGACGAGAGAGCAGCGTACGTGAGTCTGCCGTCTGTGCTTTGGCTGATTGCAGGCTCTTCATATCAATAACCGTGACAGATTCATGCGAATGCAGATCAAAGCGCTGAAACTCCCTCATAGGAAGGCCTGGGAAACATTTGACATGAAAATAATGGGCTGATCATGCAATAACAGCCCCACAATCCATACGAGAGACTCTGTGTTTGACTTTCATCACGCTCTTACGCTGTTTGAGGACACTGACCATGATGGAGGAGGAGAGAGCTTCACGCTCACAAATCACACCAGAGTGATTTTCTCCATTTGCTTCCACACAGACTGCAAACAGACAGAATAATGACATAGATTTGCCTAATGTCTCTCACATCATTCCCTGTTAATATCAGAGTTTTGAGCTCTCAGTTAATCATTAATGGAATATTTTGCTCAGGAATGAACATTTTGCAGTTGAAGTTTCCTGTACCACTGAAGGTGATGTTCTTGGATCAGTCTGGATTGTATAGTCTGTCCTAAACTAATGTATAGTCTGTTTCCAGCTGATTCTGGCCAGATTCAACAATGTGGTCGCAGTTTTGGTTTAAATTCACCGTGAGTTGGAGGAAACTTCACTTTTTCTTAAAGGCTTTCTTGGAGAAGAGTGAAGCAGAAGTGCTGTTCAATATGGAAGCTTGTTTCTGCTACTGAATAACACAATTAAAAAGAAAAATTTAACTTTTTACTCACAACTGTAAGTTTACATCTCTCTTTTTTTTCAACCACGGAATAACAAATAAATAAAGCAGTAAAGACTTTTTATCTCACAATTGTTTTTTTTTTCTGTCAATATTATTATTATTATTATTATTATTATTATTATTATTATTATTATTATTATATACAAATAACTTATAAATACATATTTTTCTGTCAATTGAGAATTAACATCTTCCAATTCTGACTTTATTCTTAGTCATGATTGTCAGATAGAAAGTTACAATTACCTTTTTTGTTTGTGGAATTCTGTGGCGGACAAAAAGCTTCCATAGTTCACACTGTAAAGAGCCTAAATATGATCTTCTGACAAAATCCATTGTTTGTTCACAGGACATTTTCAATGTGGCCAAAATCAGACACTGAACAGATGCTCCTAAACTGACCCAAACATGAGCCGGTCATCAGAATAAAACAAAACAGCAGTGTGCAGGGGGCTGCTGTCTATCATTACATTTCATTCATTGACACTGATGTAGAATCACATTCGTTCTGTACACTGTCCACACACAGAAACATGGGATTGTGTGTGTCGGTGGATTTGGCCACCCAGACACACATTTAAGAGACAAACCATCAGTCTGTCATCATTTACTCACCCTCATGACCTCAAACCTCTACGACTGTCCTCCTTCTGTGTTCCACAGGAGAAAGAAAGTCATGTTGGTTTGATGGACATGAGGGAGAGTAAATGATGACAGAATGATTTTAAATTTAAATGCAACTTCAAAACAAAATGCTCTTGCACACTGTAAAAATATTATGCTGTATTTGTTAATAACACAAAGGAGTATGTAGAATGTTTTACAAGGAAATAGTATTTCAGTCTTTCTACTCCAAAATTTCAAGTTTAATTCAAAGTGTAACTGTTTGTAATTGTTTATGAAGTTTACTAGCAATTTTTGAGTGAAATGTTTTTCAAAGTAAATCCTATGCCACTTTTTATTTATATATATTTTTTAATTAATTTTTTTATCAGTGCAGCTTGTAGAAAACATTAGCTTTAGATTATTTGATACATAAATCAATGTGTGAGAAAACTCAAAAATCACTTTTCTCAGGATCCATTACTGAACTAATGATATAGATTGGTGTGATCCTGAAGGTTTCTACTCCTCCAGCTACATCTTAACCTTTCACACTGAGAGCATAAAGCTCAAATCTGGATCATCACACACTCAATGTAGTAATGCATTCATCCAACAATACTGAGAAGTCACAGAATGAGTGAGACACGGAGCGCTGACTCTGTGAGATCTCCTCAGTGAGCAGCAACGTGTTTCTTCATTGAGAGAATGAGCAGATCTCTGCAGTGAAGCTGCTTTCTGCCATCGCTGCCTCTTCAATTACTCTCCCAAACTCCTGCAGCACTGTAATAGCTACCTGTGGTTAAAATTCCAATCGCTACAGGGAGCCCTGATGGAGAGATTATAACCTCACCTACACACACACTGAACACACACACACACCCACACACAGAGAGAGAGAGAGAGAGAGAGAGAGAGAGATACACACACAGAGAGAGAGAGATACACACACACACACACACACACACACACACAGAGAGAGAGAGAGAGAGAGAGAGAGAGATACACACACAGAGAGAGAGAGATACACACACACACACACACACACACGCACACAGACACACACACACACACACAGAGAGAGAGAGAGAGAGAGAGAGACACACACACACACACAGAGAGAGAGAGAGAGACATAGAGAGAGAGACAGATAAACACACACACACACAAAGAGAGAGAGAGAGAGAGAGAGAGAGATACACACACAGAGAGAGAGAGATACACACACACACACACACACAGAGAGAGAGAGAGAGAGAGAGAGAGAGAGAGAGATACACAGAGAGAGAGATACACACACACACACACACACAGAGAGAGAGAGAGAGAGAGAGAGAGAGAGAGAGAGAGAGAGATACACAGAGAGAGAGATACACACACACACACACACACACACACAGAGAGAGAGAGAGAGAGAGAGAGAGAGACAGATAAACACACACACACACACAAAGAGAGACTATGGCTCTATATGAGACTACTATAAAAGACTATGGCTACCAGCAACTTCAAATTCTTCTAAATATCAGAAACCATCCTGCTTTAAAGAGCTTGAGCATTTAAAATAGAATAAATAAATAAACATTTTTAATTCTGTTCAATTTATTTCAAAATAACCTTTTGAAGATTTGTCAGATTCATCTGTTCATTTATATGAGTTTTTTACTCTGAAGTTCACCTCGGTTTGAAACACATTTAACACAAAGTCATTGCTTTGGTTTTCTTGAATATGCAACTTTTGATGTGTCAGCACCTCTAACAGCAACAGTAATCAAATCACCGGCTGGATACTTTAGTTATTAGACTGGAAATCGAGCACAGCACAGCCTCCTGTAGCTGCATGCAAATTAAGACATTACTGAAAGCAACAGAAATCAGTATGATCTATTCTGAATTAAAACAACATTCTTACAAGTGTGCACATGCTTCACTCCCTGACAGAACACATACATGCTGTTTCCACAGGTCTGAGGTAATGTATGGTGTATGAATCTATGCGTTCACAGCTCAGCACCGGTCGAGTTAATCGCTCATTACCACAGAAAGAGAGAGAAGCAGAAGAAGTGGTCCATTTCCGCTATAAATCGTGTCTAGTGTGCCAAAAACCCACCGGCTACACCCAGTAGTTTCATAACCCGAGCACTAAGCTCTCATAACATCAGAACACAGGCCAGCGCTGGACAGTCTCACAGCTAAATGATCTGGAACGCTGGAAACCAGCACAGACTTCACACAGGCTTTGCAGTAAATCGGTTTGGGCCGCAGGGGTTCGCGGGTGGGACACATAGAGCCAGACGACCCTGAAACACAGACGCGGACTCGCGGAAACATCCAGCCTCTCCCGGGGAAAATGCAAATCTGTGCAGCGCTCCATAAACACAGCAATAAATCAGCAGGATCTTATCAGAGCCGTACTGATGATCTGGGCCGCTTACACACACAGTTATTCCCATCAAACACACCGCCTCCATTTCAACTCGGCACAGGGCTGCTTTTATGACAGATGAAGCAGTAAATGCATTTCTTCTGAAGTGTCCCATTCACTGTAAAAAAAAAATTCCGTAAAATTTACGGTAAAAAAACAGCAGCTGTGGTTGAATTTTACTGTAAAAAAGATGGTAGCAACAATTTAGGTTTTACGGTTTTAACTTAAATTTACATTTAAATACCGCAATGCCATTAACTGATATAATGTTAACATACCAACCTATTGAAGTACTGAAATCTCTTTTGTAGCTTTGTAATACACTAACCACCAAAAGCAGGTGGTGATGAGAGTCACATGATGAAACCAAAGTCCATCACAAGCAGCTTTAAATATTAACATATATAGAAGGTGCACAGTGTCATTCACACAAACACTAAACACCATCATGATACACACTTGAAACTGAAATAATGCAATAAACATTCATTTAACAACATTAGATGTAACATACAACCCTAATGTACAAAACTGAGAAGAAAAAACTGAGAAGAAACAGTTATTTCAACAAAAAAAAAAAAAAATCAAATTTGAAATGTAACACAGGGAATTCTGGTAATGTCAATTTACGGTTATTCACTGTAAATTATATTGTTCTTTTTCACTTCCAAAAATGGTATTCTACCGTAAAATTGCATGTAATGTTCAATACAGTTTTTCACTGTATATAGTAGGGGAAGTTACCGTTAACCATTCAACAGGTTTTTACTGCAGCATTTTTACAGTCTTTTACCGTTAAAATTCACCGTAATTTTTTACAGTGTTGATTTTCACACTATTTCTTTGAAATTTCATGCTTTTCTGTGATATGGAATCAAAGCAGATAATCTTTCAGATTTATTTCATCAGGCCCACAGTATGTGAACAGATCAACAGCTGAACAAAGTGGTGATGGAGCGGCTCTGTGCTGAGGTTTGACACAGGAGTCATTGGGGTTTTACACCAACAGTGTCACTACTACATCATTATGTGGAAAAGCAGGCCCAATACACCACTGATGACCTTTCAAGAGTAGCAAGTGTGATAAAAATCATAAGTATTTAATTATATTTCAGTCTATGTTTAGTGCCTGATTCTTTGGAGGGCTCTTAACAGCATGAAATATGCACGTTTTTCCCTATCCACTGTACTCTACACACACTGTACTGTACTCTAACAAACACTACCAAGTTCAGATTTTTTTTTCTTTTTTTCAGAAATAAGTCTCTTCTGCTCACCAAAGCTGCATTTATTTGATCAAAAATACAGTAAAAACAGTAAAATATTATTACAATTTAAAACAGCTGTTTTCTGCATGAATATCAATATAATTTTCAGCATCATTACTTCAGTCTTCAGTGCCACGTGATTTTTGTGGAAACCGTAATACATTTTATTTTTCAGGATTCAAAGATGAATAGAATGAAGAACAGCATTTATTGGAAATAGAAATATTTGGTAACATTATAAATGTCTTTACTTACACTTTTGACCCATTTAATGAATCCTTGCAGAATAAAAACATGAATTTACTTTTTTTTTTTTTTTTTTTTTTCTCGAGTGTCTCGCAGTTTCCACACAAAAAAATACTGGCCAGCACAACTGATTTTAACATTGATAATAATCAGAAATATTTCGTGAGCAGCAAATCAGCATATTCATAGTGTAGTGTAAGGTCTTATGGCGTAAGCGATTGTCTCAAAGCAAAAATGGCAGCATCCAGGTTACACATGCCAGCCAAGCAGCTGCCATAGAGATGAATGATAATGCTAATGGACAACATTCTCCAGGTATAAACAGATGTCTGACCTTGGCCCTGAGTTCAGCAGAAACACTGAATTAACTCATCTGAAGGCCACATCACACACACACACACACACACACACAATGATGCCACATGTCAGCTGAAATGACAATACTGCTATGATGTACAGTCATTGACTACAGCTGATGATGATGATGATGATGATGATGATGATGCAAACCATTTTATTTGACCAATCTTTTTGCGTGCCTCTCCGATGACAATCTTGCAATTCACATTCTCCTTGCCTGACCTGTACAGAAAACATACGTTTGAAATCACCACCTGCTCCAGGGGGTTACGCCTATAGTCCAGGGACGCATTTGCTTCGAGACAGAAATACACTGACATAAATATTTAAAGAACATTTTGACAGAGTAGGTAAATCCTCTCTGACCACCCAGTCGGTGTCTAGAGCAGACCTTCGTTATTCATTCACTCTGGGAAAAAACTTCAAAATATATGTCCTCTCAGCATGATTTCATAACTTACAGCCACACCGCAAGTGATCTGAAGTGAAGCACTCGTGAGTGTAGAGTCACCATCGGCTGCTCCTCAGATCTGCCCTCCGTCCCGGAGCAGCCGCACATCTCTGGGGAGCAGCTCTGTAAATACAGCCTTTATTCACAGTAAAAAATCCCCACCACTCTGACCTCCACCGATTTACACAAACATCAAACGCATGCATGTGCCAGCAGCATGACATGTGCTCTCATTTGAATTGTGACTGGTGCAGCGTTGCACCAAAAGAGAGCAACTTGATTAAAAGTCCTTATTAAATCAAGACTAAACGTTCCCAGAATGCTTTCGTGTTCCCTTCGACCGGAAACCTACTGGACGGCTGCTTTATTTGCGGGTGAGAGTGGTGTGTGTGTGCAGCCAGAACCAAGAACAACAGCGGTGCTCTTTTACTCACCAAACCCTCTCACAGACTGACCGATCGGCCACCCAGGAGGCAGCGCAGGAACTGCCAGCCGTGTTTATAAGGTTGAATTATGAGCCGTGTGCGTGCGGTGGGGTCTGTTCAGCTGTGTCTCATTAACATTTGCCTCTCAATGAGAATGCAGAGCGCCATCATAACAAGAGTTTATTATTACTAGTGCCTGAGGATAGTCAAGCTCAGGTGTGTCCTCCATAAACGCTTTCACATTCTCACTCAACAGCATTGTGATATACAAACAAGAGTTGCCCATTTAACAAGCTAATTTAGTGTGATAAATTATTTAAAAATAAATAATGCACCTATACATGACTTCCACACAATGAGCTTGAAGCACTGCCTTCTTGTATATAGCACTTACTAAGAGCTCACAAGCGTAAAATGTTGGCTAATGTCTTTGAATCATGTTCACAGGGGCTTCTCTCAGCAAATATTGATAAATGTGATGCATTTGATGAAGTAATCAGCATATCATGCAATTAACTCCATAAAAAGGGTAATATATTGGCAGCCCTAGTGCAACAGTGATGACATATTTTGTAGCCCAGCCCATAAGTTCACATCACCCTGATTCCCTCGACAAAAACCCAACAAGATTTTTCCACTGGGTTTATGAACACAGCTTTTATAAATTTTGAAGCCTGGGAGCAAAAGTAAAAAAAAAAAAAAAAAAATAGTCATAGGCTATAAATGAACTACACCATGGTCACATGACTTCACTGTCACCAACATTAAGCTTCAACAACAGAAAAACACTAATATATTTTATGTCCTATAAGAAAACGTGCCATAGACCTTATTTCATGCATTTAACCAAAAATGTATTTTTTGTTAAATTATGTATTATATTAAATTATATTAAAATGTTCTTAATATTAGGTTTTTAGAATTCTTTTTATTTTATTTTTACTTTTATCCCTAATCTACATAATTTTATTGTATTCTGTGCCAAGAGTCGCATCAAGCATTTCACTACATGCCCTACTGTGTATGGTTGTGTATGTGACCAATAAAACTTGAAACTTGACTTCTGAATGACGGAACTGGAAGTGCTAAAATTTGTTAATATTTGTTGCTAATTTGTTTCTGTTTGTTGGCCAAAAAAATATGTCATCACTGCAGCACTCCACAGTCACAGTACTGAAATTCTTCCTCTCTTGCATCCTAACAGAAACCACACATTAACACACACATGTATGCATCCTTGAAATCTGTACTCGGCTGGTAGTTGAGCCAAATGACACAAAGACCTGCTCTCAGTCTGCGCTCGCATTCCTCTCCTGCTGACCTCGCTTGAGTCGCAGCCAATCATAACGGCTGTCCAGAGCCAAAGGTGTCCACCAGGGCTTTGCTCTGGACCCGCTGCTGATTTCACATGCAAGGTGAATGGGACGCACGCTTTGATCTGTGGGGGCTTGTGGGCCTAACCCAGGGCGGAACCGAGCACATCCTCTCTGCGGTGGGCTTCGCTTACGCTGTCAAACCTCCTTTTCTCCACAGGTCGAGCAAAAGGGGGCAAGCGCGCCGTAGCATGCTAACGTGCGGTGGGAAGGGTTCACATGTGGAAAGAGCTTGCCACTGAGCTGTGCTGAGAGTGTATCAGCCAGGCTTGGCAACGGCTCTCTGGCATGGCTGAAGTCAGAATGAATGACCTTCCAGAGCCCTCGCCGGCATGCCAGCCCTGATCTACTGGGCAAGGAAACTTGGCCGGGGCTCTGTGTGAAGGCGTTCACATACACACAGTTTCAACACGAACACGACACAACCTCTCTACACATTCTGCTGACACAAAGAGATGGCTGGCCTAACACTTTCATAGCTATCCTAAAAGCTTCCGGCACAAGATCCTTGGCGTTCCTCTCAATGACCTCTTCCTCCACGCAAGGTTAACAATCACAGAAGATGCATGTAAAGATTATCCCGTCATGACTACAGCAGCGGTCCCTGCTCTATTCTCTTCAAACATCAATCTGACATCACTCGATCCTGCAGTACAATCCATTTGTGGCCTGGAATGAAACACATTAAAAGCCTCAAATGAAAGCTTGTGTTACTAATATCTGTCAGGCTCACAGGTTCAGCTGCGGGTCAGGCAGAGCTGCGGCCTGTATGTCCCTGATTACCCAATAGGAAAAGACGAATAGCGGAGGCCTAAAGAACATGAAACGCTGCCCTGGTGCTCGTGCTTTTAAGCTGCACACACAACAACCTCAAAGAAAACATTGGATAATTCTATTTTTTGGCATTTACTGCTCCTGAAATGAACGTTTGAATTGTAACTGCTTATGGACATTATGATTTTATTCCATTCCCCATGTTGTGCTCTCATGTTTTTCAACATAAAAGCAATTGTGCAAACGGTCGTAAACGTTTGGCTCACGTATTTCTGTAACACTGTGATGCTGGATATCTTAATATAGTCACATTTTGTCATGATAAGGTCTTTTTGAGGGCAGGACATTATATGCTTCTTCAATTTCAGAACGGTTATCAAGATTCAATATTCACATTTACTGACAGCAGGTCATCACATCTGAACAATAAAAGCATGTACGGGACGGCGGTGATGGAAATGAAAGGTGATTGAGACCACAGGTGAACGTGCTGTTATGATCCTTCACATGGACGTCCAGAGTGGCCATGAATTGTGCTGTGCTGAATTGAGCTGTATTGGCCATTATCCCATCTACAGAGCACACGGTCAGTACTAGGCCCTGCGGAGCTCCAGTGATTGATTTGACATGACCACGTAATACATTCTGAGTAACTCTGACAGTGCATTAAATAAATGCAATATAAATATCAGTAACATGTTGGAAACCTTATTTTTGAGAATAGGGGTGACCAAAATTTTATATCACTATTTAAGGCATTTTATTTCATAATATGTCATAGTTCAGCTATTTTTGCTGGGGAAAAAAAGCTTGTTACAAATACATTTTAAAATACATATTATATACACTTACACACACACATACATATATGAAATGCAACAGAAATTTATCAAACAAAAAAACAGAACACTGTATAGTCATTACTGAATAAATTAAATACAGATTAATCCTTATTAAAGCAACTAAAGTTATTCAGTCAGAAGCAGTGAGTGATTTTCTCTTTGTCATTTGGTGTTATAATGACACAGACCGCAGCAGGGTTATTAGGCTACTATCACTTTAAGACCGAATGCACTGGTACAATATACTGACACACATCTGATTTTTTATGTTTATGTATTTGAGACATTTACAACAATATTCACTAAAACTGACATTTTGAATATTGTATTCATCTTGTATTAATGAAGATAATACTGACAATTTGGTTTAGGCTGTTAAATGTTGTGAATTTTCTGTTTACAGAGAGACGAAAAGCAGGCTGAACATAGTTTTTTTTTTGTTTTTTTTGTTTTTTTAATGAAACATGTAAACGCTCTGTTGCTCGATTTCATTTTAGCCCTCATTTTCCATTCACCGACAGTTAATGGAGACCACCGACAAAATCGACAGATAGCTTAGTTTAGTGATGATCGCTGTGTGTGAATGTTCATGATGTGATGTGAATTTGTAGTACATGGAGTAAACAACTGATCTGCCCATCACTCGTATGAAGCAGATGAACCAGCACTAGCCCAATGAGGGACGAGAAACGTCAAGTCTGTCAAGTGTGTCCAAATTTAGTTGTGTGCATAAGTCCCCCTCTCAGGAACTTTATTTATTAATTTATTTATTTGCATTCTTTGGTGTTTCAGTAAGTTTGAGTTGAAATTGAAGTTTGAGCTTTTTCCAGCATGACTGTATGCTTTTAGGATCCGTCTTTTCACATGATTGAGGGACTCAAACACAACTATGAAGACGATAGTTGGTGGAAATTGTTGTTTTGTATGATGGCCAGTTAAAAAAAAAAAAGCACTAGTTTTTGTTGATACAAGTCATCCCAGTTACTTTAACCCAAGAAACTCCTGCAAGATACACAATTAGATCTGACATTTGGACAAGTTTTGACCAGACGCTTCTGTTGTCATGCACTGAAGTCATACAGCATTCATCTTTAACAGTCACTGTGTTCTCGCCAGCAGAGGACAGAGATGTAACTGTGCTACCGATCATTGCATGCAGGAGGAGCTGCTCATGCGAGAGAGACGTTCAGACGGAAACAGAGCGGTTGTAAACAGCATTACTGTATAACCAGCACTGAAACCAAGCTGATCTCCTCAGGAAACCATTGTGTCAAAATGCCACACTCACCAACAACGCTCATGAAACCATCATGCTGTTTAAATATAGACAAAACTGATGTGCTGCGTAACTGAAATGAGCTGTAATTAGCTGTGAAAATCATCTGTTCCTGTTTAAATGAGTGAAATTAAGCTGTGAACGGAATAACCTCAGGCTGAGCTCACCTGGAGCAAACGTGATCTGGTGCACTCGCATTACATGATAGTGTTTTCACACAGTCCTCGTGTCTCACACATCAATCTCTGTCTGTAAACGACTGAAGTGTGACATTTTAGACAATATGCACCTCATAACGACAGTGTGGAGAAACACCAGCAGACTCATGAAGAGAGGTAGATGAAACTGAGCACTGTGAGATAAAGCTGCTGACAGACGTCATCTACGGCACAGAAACCAGTCGTGTTCCAAAACACTGCAGGCGTGACAACACAACAGACATATTTACCCTGTCTAACCTTACAAACACCAAAAACATACCCTGGCCATCATCATACAGTGACGTATTGCATGCTGATTATGCTGCTTTGAGTTAGGAGAGACCAGGGCTAGTTGTCACATTATTTATTGTAGTAAATATTTTTCAGTCTGGGTTTATTTTCTGTACAGACACAAACCTTAAAATCTCAGCTAACTATCATCAATAACAAAATGTATACTGTGTTTTCAAATTTACCTGAGTTTAGTTGTATTGTACAGCACTTTGGGTCAACCGGGAGTTGTTGAAAGTGCTTTATAAATAGAAAAAAAAATAAAGAAGAAGAAGAAAAAAAAAGACAGAATTAAAAACAGCTTTGAGCTAATTGCTATTGTTTTTAAACAATTCAGAACACGACTAAAATATCACGTTATTTTGGCCAGCAAATATTGTAATATTACCTGGTATAAATTTATAACAGATGAAACACATTTGACTTACCCTAATACAAATGTGACAACATGCCCCACCCTGAAATTTGTTTCAGTTCAGATCTGCCTTCACTATCCAGCGGCTCGTGTTAATGTATGTCAGTGTGTTTTATTGTGTTCACTTGTTAAACAGATATTATTAAATCTTGGTTCAGAGGACAGAGCTCACAAAATGGTTCTAATTTAAGATGGTTTTGAACTGCTTTGGCTTTTATTTGTGAAGGTTAGGGTTATGCTATATATGACCTTTGAAACTTGCAATCAAGTCAACATTTAATTAAAACTGAGATTAAACTGAGAATGACATCAGTCGATGGCATGAAGATGTTATGCAAATGCTGCAGTTGGAGTGCACTAATGTAATGCATTTACATGCATGTAAATACTGTGATGGTGAGCTGGGTGGCGAAGGAAGTTACTGAGATCACAGTCTAGCTGTAACACCAGTGTGCCCTTGACTCAATATATATCGGATAAATAGTGCACTCCAGCTCATTAAGGACGTGTCTGCTGGAGAACATGCGCCTCTCCGAGGAAACATGACGAGAGCCTCCAAAGTTACCTGGATTGTCGTCCACACGGCACTGCAGCAGGTGTAAACAACACCGTCCCATCTCCACTCAAACGCTTTATTAACCAGAAAAAAACCTCTTGTCTGGTGTAAATTGCTTTACCTAATGTGATTGCTCACCTCGCACTGTTTATATTGTGTTAGGAGTCAGGATTGCACAAACAAATTAAGTGACACACCTACAATAAGTGAGAGCAATCATTTTCCATCAACTCGACTAATCAGATTTCAGTGTCATCTGATATAAGATTCCCTCATCTCGTTACGGTACACGGATCCACCAGAATGCTGTGCTTATTACACTCAGAGCGGGAATCTGAGAGAGATAACACGCTGTTGACAAACTGAAATCCATATTTTGATAGAAGAAAGCACTACAAGAGTTTCCCGTCTCACTGGTTTTCCTGCTTCATGTCAGTGTGAGGAGCTTCTGAGGCACCGTTAGCAGTAGCTGAGAGGGAATTGGAGTGTGATGTAATGCATACTGTCACAATACTGGGTGAACAGCATACCATTAATAAATGTCAACAGAGACAGACAGACACTGCTTTACTATGAGAGCTCAGTCACGAAAATCACATGAAAATCATCTGAAAAATACAGTACATGAATGGAATCCAATGGAATAATTTTGTCATGTTTAATCAGCTTCCTTGTCATTCCAACCCTCAAAAAGGCTCTTTTCCAAATAATAACCGGTCATAGTGTTCATGACTGCCAGCACCATTAAAGTACATACCAATAATAATACATATAAAAAATTCCAACAATAGAAAATGTTAACAGCTTAACAAATATATAAGAAATAATACGAAAAAAAAAAATAAATAAAAAACAATATTATTATTATTACATTTTTAAAAATAAACTTTAGTCTGTCTTCTAGAGCATTTCAAGTTTCAAAACTTTACAAATGCATATTCCTGCTTTTTCTGCTGGAAGGTAATTGTAAGATAATTGCTTCACCAATTTGTAGTTGATGCTGATTATTATCGGAGCACTCCAGCACTCTTGTGCTGCAGATGAGAGGTAGTATGGTTTAATGAGCTTCACTGGATAAAAACTACGCAAGTGTCACAGGGAGTGTCACTTAAAGGTTACGCTACATATTTATTGTTTCAGTATCACCAAATAAATATTTAAAAGTGTACCCTGTTTTTGTTTTAATAAAGCAGTTTTTGTTTGATGCTGTATGCGTGCCAGTAGGTATCATTATAAAGCCAAACACCTGTCATAATATTAACCAGCAGCATAAACACAAACTTGTGAGTAACTGGTATTGCTTAAATTACTATGTGCACATTTAAGCACATTTTTAAAATACACAGGGTTTTTTTTTTTTTTTTTTTGGTCAAGATTTCAACTATGATCACTGTTTAGAAGTAAACAAATGTGAAGTGGGTTCACGTAAAATTAAAATTAAAAGTGTTGGCATTAAAATGACTGATTTTCATGAATCTGTTATTTAATTCTACTGAAAGTGACACATCTTAAGCATTTTTTCTTTATATTCATAATGTCATACAGTGACATAATATGGCTACTTTTTACATATTATATACATAGTATTTAATATGTAATTTTTACATATTTTAGTTGTCAGAATATGTCATGAATCATATATTACCATATAAACTGCATAATCTGTGTATCATGGTCCTATTTAGTGACATTTCAGCACCATCGAAATATTATTCTCTTATTGTGTTCCACTGATAAAACAGGTTTGGAATGACATAAAGAATAAATCATGACAGAGTTTTCACTTTTGAGGGAACTTTCCCTTTAAATTGCATCCTCATATGATTTTCCACACATGAATTCCCATGGCAGAGATAGAAAGTGACCGTTTGATCTGATGTTTCATGTGGCCTTTTTTTTTTTTTTTGACCTTGCGTAGGACTGTTGTTTTCGTGACGTAAAAAGCATGAATGTTATTGTTTCTGTGAGTCTGATCTCATCTGCTGGCCTGTGCAGGGATGTGGAGCACGAGTCCACCTGAGGCCAGACGCCGCTCTCGCTGTCAGTTTGAATCCCAGAACAAATCAGACGTATTTACACGTAAGCCCCGCTTGTTATCTTCACAAGCAAACACGGCTGTGAATCACTGTCTGTTCTCTTCAGGCTGACAGTGCGATCAGCAGCAGCACAAACACCCGTAACAAGCGCTCGACGTCCGGAGTAAATCGCCAGGAGCCAGTGTGCTGCTGCTGCAAGGCATGCTGGGATGCGTTGACCTTTTCCTCGGATCATTATTAATACATGCAGGGCATTAGGAAAGGTTAATGAGTGAGAGGAAGGCCATTCTCTCTGAATGCCACAGAGCCTGGTAAGCGCTGACTCCGCTGTGTGTGGAAACTCACACGTGTAAACGTGGTAATGTCAGGTGAAGATGTGCTCAAATCACACCAGACGGATGAAATGCTTTCATATTCATTCACAAAACTCGTGAATAAAACTTATAAACTGTTGAAATAGGACCCGCGTCATCATTTTCAGATTTTAAAGGGCTCATTCTCTGTGGAAATGACCCAAAACTGATGAAGGAATACTTCACTCAAAAACTTCTGTCATCTTTCATAGCTGCTAATATGTTTTAAAAAGCCATCATTAAGCAAGTGCCATGGAAATGCTCTTTTGTTTGGGATATATAGAAGAGATTAAAGAGCTGAGAGCTAAAGCCAGGGAAAGTTTCTCAGTTGTCTGTTCCACACAGAGAGTTATTGAATGGCTTGAGACTGGAACTCAGGCGGTCGACACATGTGCTCTAGAATGCTTCATCCTAGTCCAGTGTCTGTACTATATTTCTCCAGAAGTTATGACCGATAAAAATGTCTTTGCACTCTTTTAAAATAAAGTTGCAGCAATCTCATAAAACTCTCACACAGCGGCCGTCTGTTGTTGTTGCAGTCTACACTATTTTGTTGCAGTTGTTGTTCTGTCTCTTTCGTTTAGTTTTCTACTGTGAAACAGCAGCCCGGGCCAGTGCTGCCACCTTGTGGAACAACTGATTAGTGCAAAACAAATTCAATGCACATGTGCGACCTGCAGGTACAAAGTATGCATGGTTACAAAAATTGGGTGGTGTGTGTAGGATTCAACTGGGCTAAAGCCCCCCCTTAAGAAAAAATGTGCTATTCACTGCACCTAAAATGTATAACTGCAGAAAAAATATATACGTTGTATTGAACATTAATGGAGCAACAGATTTTGTGTGAAAATGAATCATTCAGTTGTTTATTTTGTTTAAAAGTCTTATAAATGTATGAGGAGGCAAGGGGGGTCTTTTACCCACACACAGTATTGATACAAATACTTCAGCTAAAATAATGCTTTTTAAAATAATGTCTAAGTTAATACTTGTTCAAAACAATCACTTTAGCAAAGTTTGTACTATTTTCTGCTTATTTTGAAAATTAAAATAATTATTTTTTGTTCAATAAATATACTGTCATTAAAATGTTAATCTAAAAATATATTTTAAAATACAGAAAAAAAATCATTTTAATAAGTAAACGTTCTGAAAGTATTGAAAGGAGATCCAATAATAATTAAATATATATTTACAGTAGTAACGACAAATGATATTTTATTATATGATATGATTAATATCATGTTTTTAAATATGATGGTTTCATTCTAAACATGGTGATTATCTATAATATGGACACCCAACATAATATATGATATTTACCATCTGAATCTAACCATGTCATGCCAACAAATGGAAAAGTCAGCGATCTATTAATTATCATGTTAATAACTGTGCACCTTTAGCCACAACAGCAGGGGCACTTTTTACCCCAAATACCATACTTTTACATATTCTTTCATTATTTAAAAACTGTTGCTTTAATTATCTTAAACAAAACTGAAAATCATAAAGAAGACCTTTGTCTCAAAATATATGCATTGATTTTAGCGATTCTCGTTTGCTACTTAAATCTACAACATTTTAAAAAACATCAAATATTAGATCAATTAAGCACAGAATCAACTTTGCACTGCTGTCTGCGATCGTATCAAAGATCAGACAAATATACACGTGCATCTTGAAAAGGGAATGTTTTGGAAAGTGCTAAGCCATGTTTTTGTGCCGTCTAGTGGTTGAGACAAAAATAATATCAAAAGCGCCTTTTACCCCGGGGCGTCTTTAGCCCTGTTGTCCCCTACTATTCTGATGAGGAAATTTGTGTCACTCACATTATACGCATATGCTAGCATACACGTAAAAAGTGAAGTACACTTTGGGCTTTAGGGCACATTCACACTTAGGTATTGTTCGAACGTTCATCCAGAGTTCATTTAAAATGAACTCTGCAGATAAAGTGAAAACGCGGGTCTCAGTTAGGGTTAGGGTTAGGGTCTCAGTCTGTTTGTTTGGAGACACCAGATCAGGGCGTCTCAAGTCTACTTCCAAACAAACTCTAGAGTGGTTCAACTGATTTATGAACGCAACGCAGATCAAAGACATCCAAACAAACTAGAAACATTACATTTACATTTACATTTACATTTAGTTATTTAGCAGACGCTTTTATCCAAAGCGACTTACAAATGATGACAATAGAAGCAATCAAAACCAACAAAAGAGCAACAACATGCAAGTGCTATGACAAGTCTTGGGTAGCCTAACACCCAAGGGTCAGATAGATACAAAGAAGACTAATAAATACAAAGAAAACATATAGATAAAATAGAATTAGAATAGAGAGTGCTAGAGTTAGAGGGTCAAATAAAGATGGAAGAGATGTGTTTTTAGCCGATTCTTGAAGATGGTTAAGGACTCAGCTGCTGGGATTGAGTTGGGCAGGTCATTCCACCAGGAGGGAACAGTTAATCTAAAAGTCTGTGAAAGTGATTTTGTGCCTCTTTGGGACGGACAATAATGCATCGTTCACAGAAACAGAATGTGATGTCACAAGATGTGACCCAAAATAGGACAGAAAGCTCAGGCACGCCTGATTCTTCTCATCATAGGAGCGATGTTGCCTGTACAGTTTGCAGCAGACCTCCATGTGCAGCAGAGGAATTCATGTCGCTGTTTTGACTCCTTTACACATTTTATGCTCTTAGTGAGGTAAAAAATAAAAAATAAAAATAAAAAACTGGTCAAAATGGCACCATATGTACACACATACAACGAGTGCATTTACCCAGCACACAGCATTGTTTTGGATGTTAAGTAAGTTCTACTTAAAAATATTCACCATAAAAGCTGTGCAATCAGCTATGATCATAACCTTATGACTTTTATTTTGTATTTTAAGATTTATTGTCAAAAAGGGCAGTGTGAATGCTAAGCAAACCAGGACTACATGTATCAATTTCTTTTTTTGGTCCAAAAGAACCAAGAGAACCAAACTACAAATGTAAACACACCCTTAGGATATAGAGCACTAGTTGAATGAACTGGTTTTGTGGTACTCATAAGGTGTTTTACATTGTCTTTCTGGAGCTTCACAGATGTATGGTAAGCAGAAGCATAACATTTCTTCAAAATGGCAAAGAAATACAATAATACTGGTTTGAGGGGGTCAGGGGTTGAGGACATGATGGCTGAAATCTGTTCCTCGAGCCTACAGCTCCAGAGGTCATCCTCCTTTATTTGCTTCCTATATAAGTTCAGTTTGTCTGAAACGGAGCGATTCTTCTCTCACCCCATGCGCTAAACACATACACACCTGCCTTGATAGCATATCTGAGAGGAGATAAACTTTAAAGACCCTCGGTGCCACTTTCAACTCTTTTCCCAGGCCAGCGAGAGTCTTTGTTGATAAGCCACAGACGTCCACAGAGCTATCCGGGGATTGTGAAGGTTCTGCTGCTGTTTCATTGGAGCAGACTGATGGGTTATTTCAGGCTGAAACTCAAGAGCGTTTACCTGTCTGTGCTCCCCATCCTCTACAGATTAAGACAGATAGCATGCAAATGTGCCCACTTTGAACACACGAGGACCCCACTGATCCGACAGTCGCATGTCTCCGCAGGCCAAGAAAGCACGCATTTGGCAAGCGTTTGCAGACGTCCTATCATCAGACACATACAGCATCTCTCATTCGCATGCCAGGCATGGTGCAAAGCGCATCAGCATTCCTGAAGCCCAGACAAACGCTCAGCAAGGGTGAGACGGGCGCGTGTGCATGTGTGAGAGGAGCGTGAGCGCGGGCCTCCATCCAGAAGCAGCCAGACGCGCCGCGACTCGACGGGACGTCGTGACACCGCGAGCTGACGTGTTGCGGTTGTTTGTGAAGCATGAGAGATTTAGGTGCGAAACAGATGTCAAAGTTGCTGAAATACAAAAAGCGTTAACCTGTGACTGCTGACAGGCCTGCCTCGCTGAGTTTACGATGTGTTTGTGTTGCATAACTAGGAGAAAATTCACTCGTCCTGCCTTAAATGATCGCTTGACCTCACCAGGCTTAGTCTCAATGGCCCGCAGCCGTCCTGAGAAGAGTTCATATTGACAGGAATCATTACACTCTCATTATGATGGACCATTCTCACATTTCCAGGCTTCTCAGAAGCATAGTTTGGTGTTTCTGTATGAAACTACAAAAAAAAAATGTATTTTGTGTTCTCATTTGCATTGCTTTGATTTTACAAAAGAGGAAAACAATATTGAGAGATTGACAGTGGTCAAAAGAGAGAAAGACGCCAAATTTGCCATCACTAGAAAACAGCAGCGTTACTGTAATCTAATGCCAAGGTCAGAAAACCAAGTATAGTGTTATAAATGTTCATTGAAATTTTTAAAAATGAAAATAAACTAGATAGCTGATGTAAATAACTGTGGAAATGCATCTTCACAGTCTCTTAAAATGTTCATTGCATCCATTCCTGTCCTCTGTGTCTTTTCAATGAAGAAACAAGTCTATTATATTGGGACATGTCAAATGTAACAGAAAGATTTGATACATCATTAATATTTTACAAGCCACAAAAATGTTGTTACCATTTAATGTGCTGTATTGTATTGTACTATATAATTCCTAATAGATTTTCTGACGTGTTGTAAAAGCCTTTTCATGATGACAGTAAATAAATAATCTCCATCCTCTCACATCAACCACTCTGACATTTTCTGGTCCAGAAATACCTTATGTAAAGACATATCCTTCACAATATTCTGCTTCTGCCTTCATTCATCTAAAAACCATCAGTTTATCCGGTATTAATGATGAATGGATTTTCATTGTGTGCTTTCAAAGAAAAGACCAAACCATTATAAAACATCTGTGCATGTCAAATAATTTTAGCCTGCTTAAAATTACTAATATAAGTCTCATCATCTTTATTTCTTTGTGCATCTCTTGCTTTTCTTTCTCCTTATCTTGGCTCTGTAATGCTCTCTGAATTGTGTGCTATATAAATAGCCCTGCTTGTCTATAAATTGGATTGCAGCTCTCACAGTGAATGTCTCTTTTCTTTCACAGAGGCAGATGCTTCATATGTCTATTGGAGGAAAAGTGCGCCGCTCTCCTGCTGTACCTCAGTGACCTTTCTGTGAATGAGGTAACCGTGCAGGGATTCGTGCAACACTGCTCATGCATGACCGCCGCTGGCCACCGGGGGCAGAGTTGCCCGCTTATTCGCCCACTCGGCCGGGTCAGCACCGGCAAACCCTGCGGAGGGCCAGCGGGTGCCATCTCCCCCCATGTGGAGCGGAGCGTAACGAGCCGCCTGCCCTCGCCAGGGCTGTAAAAATGTCAGGAGGCAATCGCTGCCCTCTCAAAGTGCTTCGAGGCCCCTTCTTTAACCTGCTAATGCCAGTATCCTCTGTGCGCTGCATCCAGCCTCTCTCATCCGCAGGCTCACCTGAAACAGTTAAAAATGGTGTGAGCTCGTGGCACTTCTCGGCTCTCCACACAATGGCTCTCCTGCACCTGTCACTCAGTGCCACTGCTTCGCCATGTATAATTTATTGCCTTTAATTATTGCGCCACTGCTGACAGTGGCTGCGCTCCTTCCAGTGCTGGAGAGCAGCTCATTGGTTTTGTTGTCTGTTGCATCATTGACTGTTTTTACAGAGAGACAGACAAGGCGGCGGATTAGCCCTCCGGGCGCGATGCACACACATTAGCCGCTCCCCA
The DNA here is from genome assembly GCA_039654775.1 of Spinibarbus caldwelli. Classification (NCBI taxonomy): domain Eukaryota; kingdom Metazoa; phylum Chordata; class Actinopteri; order Cypriniformes; family Cyprinidae; genus Spinibarbus; species Spinibarbus caldwelli. The sequence goes on along the minus strand of CM077226.1, from coordinate 783,076 downwards.
CGCCGAGGGAAACAGGGATTCAGGAGCAACACGGGGCTCAGATTTTTCTAGAAAGTAATGGGATCCTGTCTTACAGGCACAGATCTATAACACTTTACAGCTTTTGGAGGGGCATATGAGACTGAGATTCAAATTCTGATGCTTTCGCTTTGGTTTATTTTCACTTAAATTTGTATCTGTCAAATGATTTCAAAAGAATGTTTTAACTGATTTTAACCACACTGAACAGGTTTCTCATCTGAGCTTTACCTGATGGAGAGTCTGAGACTGAGAGTATGTTCAACACTCACAGGAGCTGCATATGAATAAATAATTATGGTTTAAAGTTATCAAGACCTGTCATTAAAAGACGGCATTTAAATACATGTCATTTTTGAAAGAGATGACATAATAGGCCAAGCAGTAATAGAAAAACATTTATTGTATAGTATTTATTGTACTGTAGAAATTCTAACTGATTTACAGACATGTTGTAAAAGCCTTTTAATGATGACAGAAAATAAATGATTTCAAACCTCTTACATCAACCAGTCTGAGATTTTCTGTTCCAGAAATACCTCATGCAAAGAAATATCCATCACAACATTCTGCTTCTGTCTTCATTTATCAAAATACATCTTACCATCAGTTCACATTTACATTTATGCATTAAAGGATTAGTTCATGTCCATAATAAAAATTTCCTGATAATTTGCTAACCTTCATGTCATACAAGATGTTCATGTCTTTCTTTCTTCAGTCACAAAAAAATTACATTTTTTGAGGAAAACACTGCAGGATTTTTTTTCTCCATATAGTGGACTTCTATTCCCAACGGGTTTAAGGTCCAAATTTCCATTTCAATGCAGCTTCAAAGGGCTCTACACCAGTGGTTCCCAACCACGTTCCTGGAGGCCTCACAACACTGCACATTTTGCATCTCTCCTTTGTCTGACACCCATTTCAGGTCTTGGAGTCTCTACTAATGAGCTGATGATCTGAATCAGGTGTGTTTGATTAGGGAGACATGCTAACGTGCAGTGTTGGGGGGCCTCCAGGAACGTGGTTGGGAACCACTGCTCTACACGATCCTAGCCAAGGAATAAGGGTCTTATCTAGCAAAACGATCGGTCATTTTCTAAAAAAAAATGAACATTTATATACTTAACCGCAGATGCTTGTCTCGCACTAGCTCGACTTCACCCATTACGTAATCACATTGGAAAGGTCACGCATGACGTAGGCAGAAGTACCGACCCAGTGTTTACAAAGCAAACGCGCAAAGAAAGTAAAACAACGATGTCGAACGATTTTAAATTTAGAGGAGAAAATCAGATAGAGTTTTTCACCCTACCCTACCTTTTTGGTCTGAAGTACACAGACGAAGAACTGACCGCATGTGACCTTTCCAACGTGATTACGCAATGCGTGAAGATAGTGTGAGACAAGCATTCATGGTTAAAAAGTATATACATTTTTATTTTTTAAGAAAATTACAGATTGTTTAATTAGATAATACCCTTATTCCTCGGCTGTGATCACATAGAGCCCATTGGCCATTGTTTTGTTTTGTTTTGTTTTTTCTGGTCTTTTGAGAGTTTAAAAATGTTCAACTTTGATTAAAATGCAGTGCTTATCACTGTCACTTTTTACCCAGCCATCCAATCACAATGGAGGAGAGGCGGGACAAACATCAGCAACTGCAATTGTACAATAACTGAACAACAATGGCGAAGAAGTAAATACTGCTAGACTCCAACTACCCATATCTGTAATAGTTGACATCTCTGGACTACAACAATATTAATATGATAAATAAGGCTTGGGGGAGTATTTTGAAGGAACAACTGGGCAACCAAGCAATCGTCATTACACTATCGGCAGTGTATGTCGCACGGTAAGCAGCACTGGTGAGCATGCAGAGCAGCAGGTGTTCAACCCTTCAGAGGCTGCAGACGTCCTGAGCACAGTCCACCAACATCTGCATCCTCTTTGCAATCATGGGACGATTCTCAAAGCAGGGCATTCATTCGTTCTCCAAAAGCTGCAAGCTGTTTTCTGTTTCGCAAAAAAAATATATATATATATTTTTTGCATCTAGCAAGAATTCCAAGATTTCATGCTTTGTTTTAGAAGCACCTCATTCAGTCAGCACTCGGCAGATCGTCTCTGGCGCCACATCGAGTGTGTTAACACACTGTTTTGGCGTGGTTTGGGCTGTGAAGTCCATGGCTCATTTGGCCTAATGACAAAACTGCAGTCCTTGTGCAGCTCAAGCCCCAGCGGGAGATCTAGATTTAATGTGTCAAGCTCGGTCCAAATGCTTCCAAAAACCCGATTCCACTGGCAGCTTTCACTTTTACAATAAAGACTTGCTAACTTATATTGCTGACATTAAAGTCTGGCAAGCTCTTGATTTGCTAAGCGTTCCTAAACTACATACGGGATTAGAGCACATAATATAAGCAGATTGAGGAATGTTACTATAACATGTCTCTGTTTTCAGCCAAAGCTTTTAAGACCAGCTGAGGTTCCTTCAAGATGAACCAAATCTGGGCTAAATGTGACGATCTGAATGACAAGTGACCTGCAAAACCAAAATTAAATCTACTTCAGGTTCAACCCGTTTAGCAGCCTCAAATAACAAAAGGCCAAAAGCTGAAATAAGTCTTATAATTGGAAATCTTGCGTTCTGGACACACCTGAGTGGACTAACTGAAGCGGTGTGACCGCACTGACTAACATCATTACTATCACGCTGTTCGAAGGCGAGTGCAACAGAAATGGCCTTAATTTGTCAAACGTGAGAACGGATAGACAGACTGGAAAAGAGCAACACATGTGTTACTGCTCTGGCGGGACAGACTGTCCCGGTGACCTCTGACCCCGCGATAGCCTCAGGCTGACGAGCAGGTCATGACAACAGCCGTCCAGAGCTCAAGTTAATTGTGCATGTGAAGAGAGCATTTGGACTTCAAAAGGCCCATGCATGGGGAATTGAGTTTTACTGGCCATACAGTTCCTGCACTGAGCTCAAACACACACGGCATACAGTACACACACTCACAAGCTTTTCATCTAAAGGCTTCTGCTTAAACGCTTGAACATCAGGGCCCGTATTATTAAAGGTTCTAAGAATCCTCTCAGAGAGCTCCTAATTTAGCTTTAAAATTTCTAACTAGGAGTCTTGGTTTAAAAGTGATTCAGGACCAATCTGAGAGCAACTCTGAGCGAGGAAAAGACAAAAACTTTTATCTCAGTGAGGAGGCGGGGCTGACCCCGTTGCTAGCGATGACACAGTCTTTTGAAGACTGTGATTGGTTGGTTGTCCAAGAAGGAAATAAAAGAGCGCTTTTAAGAGTAGGGTCAATTATAAGCCTTCACTTTGAAATTACAGGCGTAATTTTTCCTGTTTTACCGTACTCACACAAACACATTATATATGTATATATATTCTTTATTTTTAATTTACCATGCTGTCATACTAAGCATATTTTATAGGAAATGAACAGCGACACAATAAGGTTCTGAAAGTGCTTGTGTGATCACTTTGCTTATAGAAGGTTGTGACAGACCCAAATCATCGCTGCTGCACAGTTGCATTTTTCCAGTTGCTAATTATGTAAATGTAGTGATTTACTTTCATTTCTGGCACTATGGCGTTTCTGCGCGGTGTTGGAGATGTTCGCGTGTCTCTAATAAGATCGTCACAAACATGATCCCTGCACGATCAAATGTGTAGCGTTTTATTAACTCACTGTCATGCATTGTGTGCAACACATTTCTTCTCTTTCTTCATGTTTTGTCCATTTTCTCCTCTGCTAAAGAAACTCTCTAGCCTCTTAAAAGTCCTCGTCTGTACTCCGAACGATTTTGGACCTTAAGACCTCTTTTAAGGGTTAAGATGCTTTCTGAATTACTTTTTTCTTTACTAGGATCTTTTCTTTAATTTCAAGAGGAAACACCCACATTTCTAAGAATGTTCTTAGAATTTTGTTACTAGGAGCAATTCTTAGCACTAAGATTTTTCGTGAATACGGGCCCAGGTTTGTAGACAAATATGATTTAAGTCTACATATATAGGCATATGTCTACAAAGTACAGAAAACACTTCTCACTTATGTTTAAAAGCATCCCAGGATTCACGTCATGAAGTCGGTTAATGAATGTTCAGAGTGAATCAACACTAAGAAGAATCTCAAATATAAAAGAATGAATCTATGTATGTATTTATTTATTTATTTCAGAGTTCTCACTTTACTGTTAAACTAACATGTGGAAAACAGTCAGTAGTAGATGTGTCCACGTGTCTACTGTAAAAAAAGTATAATGATTTTAATGGTAAAAGAATGTAAAAATGCTACAGTAAAAACCTGTTAATTGGTTAACAGTAGGTTTCTTTGGTGAAAAACTGTAATACATCTAACCTTACATTTAATATAATTTTACAGTAGATTACTGTTATATTTACAGCTATATTTACTCACCTTTTAATTTACAGTAAAAAAAATGTTTTTGGTGCTTTTCAGTGTATTTTCAGTACTTTTCAGTGTAAAGCTACAAAACAGATATTAGTTCTTCAGTAGGTTGGAATATTAACATTATATCAGTTAATAAAATATGGTTTTTACTGTAAATTTAAGTTAAATCTATAAAACCTAAATGTTGCTACCATTTTTCACAGTAAAGTTCTGGTTTTTATCATAAATTTCACAGATTTTTTTTTTTTTTTTTTTAACATTGTCTGATTGGCTGATTATATAGAATAATCAGACTGAATTCTTATTTCCTGGCTGTATAACTATGATTCACTAAAGGAGTTTTGATGCTGTAGAGATGAGTTGTTTTAAATCTCCTGGGCTTGATAAACACACGCTGATATGCAGGAAATTCCCACATGTTTGTGTCTGGACGTCGCTGAATCCCTCTGAGTGTTTCAAAAGAGTAACGTTTAAATGTAGGACTTAAATACAAACAAATGCCTTACATTATGATAAACACACATTTTTGTAGTTCATTAGACTCAGCGCTCGCTTCAGCTCCAGCTTTTATTTATTCATATATTCATGTATTCGTGTGATAAAAATGCTTGTACATTGTAATTAAAGCACACTTGTGAATGCTAGATTTGCGTATTTTTTTAAATCAACACGGCAGTCTAATAGCTGCAGGTGAAGTGTAAATTAGAGCTCTGATCTGTCTCTGAAGGACTGATGGCAGATTCCTGACGCAGCTGTTATAACACAGAGAGTGTCCTCAGCAAACAGCCGAGAGGAGGACCTCCACCTCCCAGAGGAGCGCAGAGACGCTCCTCCATCACACCGTCACTCCTGAGGAGTCACAGCAAACGTACAAGAACACGGAGGGACGGGGTTAACTTTGTGAAGAAAGAATAATAGCACAGATCTGTGACCCTTTGCTAACTCATTACGAGCCAGTCCTCGCTTAACAACTGTTGCTATTCATCAGTTTTTACTATTTTCTGATTCAAGTCCATGTGTTTGGTCTCTAGACAGTGCTGTCAAATGAGGCCTTTCTCTTTTCAGTGACTGTGAGAAGCGATTCTCCATTCTGAATCACAGTCTCTGCAGTTTTTACAGTTTCTTTTCTTACTCACATTTTCAAAACTTTGCCTCTTTTTTCAAAACTTTACACACAAATCCAAAAATTGCACACACAAAATGCAAAATGCCTCACATCTCTTGTAAAATGAAGCACTGCATTCAAAAGATCACAAACACAAACACATCTCAAAAGCAAACATTTGCAAACACCTTTGCCATAATATTAATTCCTGTTAGATTGTTGTGTGTTACATAGAGAATTATGTTTTGTGTTTTGCAAAAAGTGTTTTATGAAATTGAAAACTGAGTCAAAGTCTGAGAATCAGTGTATGGTTTTGCAGATCTGGTGTGTGCTTCTGCTGTTTGAGTGACAGCTTTCAGAAACTGTGTGACAAGTAAAGATTTTGTGAGGAAGCAGTTGTAGCTTCTTTAAGGAAAACAGCAGATATAAATGCTTCACAATGTCACAGTTCACTTCAGTCCAGGAATAACATCTAATCCATTTTTATCAGCACATTTTACTGAACAGTACACTTCTGTGTATGTTCTGTAAAGCCTGTCTGAGTTAGCAACAGTAACCAAGAAGGGCGGAGCTCAGTGAAAGGTCTCTTAAAGGGACAGGTCACCCAAAGATGAAAATGTCTTCTGCAGAACAAAAAAGAAGATATTTTGCAGAATGATGGTAAACAGTTTTGGTCACCATTTGGGTACCTTTGACTTTCACTGTATGGACAATAAAACAGACATTTCTCAAAATATCTTATTTCATGTTCCACAGAATAGAGAAACTCAAATGGTTTGGGGGAGTAAATGATGACAGACTGATCGTGTTTGGGTGTACTGTCCCTTTAAGATGATCTGCTTTATTCTCATGAATGATGTCATTTACTGGCCTCTGTTTCACTCAGGCTGGTCACTTTAAGGTCAGGAGGAGTCTGACACTGCTCAACGTTTTATTCTGATGTAAAGTGACTAATCTGAGGTGTGTCAGACTGTAGACTGCTGATTCCCAATGCATTACACATGCACACAGTGAGCAGTGAAATACAATCTGTGCTTTCTTCATGACAGCGGTGCGGTTTAACCATTTGTGCTCATTTGCATTACAGCACTGGAAATAGAAGTAATGCAGTTTTTCACAACACTTTGAACTGAAACAGAAAGAGAGTCAGACGAGTGATTCTCAAGCCTGACCCAAACACACCTGATTCAGGCCATGAGTAGAAATGAGTGTGTGAGATGAAGGAGAAACAGGACCAGACTTGAGAAACCCTGGCCTACTGAAGCTCCACGTGTCCCAGCGGAGGTGCGGTTCATCACGGGAACATCCACTCCATCCACTGACCACAAACACGCACAGCACTCACTGTCTTCATACATATTTCAGCACAGCTTAAGTGTCCAGTATTCACAAAGCATCTTAAGGCTAAAAGTAGCTCATAACTCGCCGATTTAGGAGAAAATCTTAAAAAATAATGGGTGTGTCAGTCCTAAATTTAGGACTCCTAAATTTTTGCTCTAAGAGTATGTCACAAAGTGTTTTAGTGCTAAAACTAGCTCCTAAATCTGTGAAACGTTAGGAGTAGTGAAGAGGAGTCCTAAGCCACTAAGACCAAGTCACAAACTATCCTAAAATAGCTGTTGCCGGCAATCTGCCTCTGAACGTAAACATTTTACAAACATTTGACAATAATGAGCTTTTAAAAAGGTATCGCCTTTGGTTTTAAAGGTTATCTCAACTCCAGATTTTCCTTTGATTATATCCTTGTTTTCAGTAACCAGCTGGGCAAGAAGTAACATGTTCTTGCGTCCAGTTTGGGTTTCTTTTATGTTTGCATGTCTTACTATCAGCCGTGATTTTTCTACTCTGTTAATGTCTGTTTATATGCATATCCGCTAACTGTTTACAAGAAGCACACATGTAAGAGTCTGACAATTAGCTGAAAATATACGTTTAATTAGTGACACTTAGCCTGCATTTTAAAATCTTTATTCGAATGTGGCAATATTTTTATTTTTAAACCTTTATTTGAATATGGCAACATAATATCGCACTCTAGAATATTTCCATGAATAAATCTCTGACAGAGACTATCAGCCAATCACTGTGTGCATAGTTAATAAGCATGCTGATATCATCCATAGCAACGAGGTAAACCCCGCCCTTATTTACGCTTAGCTTAAGACTTCTCTCTATTCCTTAGTACAAGTTTGTCTCAACAGCTCTGTGAATAGGTTTTAAGAGAAAACTCTTAGCTAAAAACATTTACTGCTATTTAGAAGAACTCTTAGTGGTAAGATAAAATGTTTTGTGAATACGGGTCTAGATATATATATATATATAGCACACGTCTGACTAATCTGTAGCCTACTCTAAAGTCACTATATGCACTTTTACATGAGGTACAAAGATGTCATTTTGATGCAAGCCGTTGACAAGATGTTGATTGTACCATTTTTGCCCTTTTTTTTCTTCTAAATTTCATGAAAATTACATTTTTCACATATTCCTCCAACTAACAGTCAGAGTAGAACATTTAACATTTCTGTGGTTTTTAATAAAGATCCAGCAAATGATACTGTTTGACACCAGACTGCAGCTTCGGATGAATCACTGTTAGACCGAGCCTAATCTCAAAAACAGACAGATCAGTAGACATTTCCTTTAGTTAGCTTTAGTCTTTTCACATAAACCTGCCAATGCATGCATAGTGTATTTGCAGGACTGCACTGATTTGCTTTGTTTTATTTGTACCTTTCATAATAAAAATACAATAATGTCTGATAAAATAATCCAAAAAACAAACCCACAATCAAATATGAGCATTTGACCATTGTGAGCACAAGGGGAAATAATGCTTTCTGGATACAGCGTAGTGTTCAGACAGATACACTAAGAGCTCAAACTAAGCCTGTGCTCCGCTTCATTCCACCGGCTGTGAGAACCGAGGTACACTGTCGGGTCAATTGGTAATGCTGGTCTGAATCTGGAGCTTTTCCAAATACATTCATATGCAGAAGAGACTGTGAGCTGAGAACGAGAGAGAAAGAAGAGTGAGCTTTCTACGGCTGGACCGCAGACTGCACGAGCCACAGGACTGACATCAGACTCCATCTGCTTACTGAATAATGCGGATGAAAGGAACAGGTTAGAGAACAGAAGAAAAGAGTGACATCGTCTCTACAACGCAACATTTAAAATACTTATGTTGCATGTGAAGTGTGAATGAAACTCTGAGCACTTGATTTCATGTCTTCAATGGATTATTAAAACAGAGATGCAATTTTTTATCCTTAAAATCTATCTGTAAAACCTTCTCCTTTCAATCTCAACCCATCCTCAGAGCAGCTGCAGCACACATCAGACGCTCTGTGTAGCCTACTTTTGTCTGCATTACTTCATTTCAGAGCTGCGACCTCCAACGTGGACAAAACGTGCGGTGGGCGGGGCCGCGTACGATTCCCGCTCGCCTTTGATTGGCTGCTAATGACATCATACTGGAGACTAATGACGTCATAGCGGAGAGACGCTGCTTGGCTGCTTCCGACGCAGTCTGAGCTCACTCGATCCTCGACTCTGGTGAAGAGTTAGAGGAAGATGATGGGATTACTCATCCCAAACTCTCATTTGATAAAGGAAAAGGCTGCAGTGCGGCTCTGCGTGTTTCCCGCGAATGCAATGCGCTGTCCAGCTCCACACTTGCTGAAGAAACACACACACACACACACACACACACACACACACACAGACTGAACTCCATCTCTCAGAGAGAGTCTGAGGCTTTCAATCACGTCTGATTGACAGGTGCAGCGCTGAGTGACGTCATCGCGAATCATATCGAGGAAGAGTGGAGCTGATCCGGCCACGTCTGATTGCATTAGAGTAACACGCTATTATAACTTTAATTAGTGATACTAACAGACATTATGCAGTGCTCGTTCGTGTGCATTCAAATGCACATTTTAAAATATGTAGCTCTCTGTATTAACCTTCGGAGACGTTGTGAATTATATACATATTTTTAAATTACAATGGGTTACCAAATGCGTTTTAAACGTAGAGCACTTACCTTTTGTTTGTCCATGGTGTCTAGACGTTGAAAGTAGTCATTCTCATTATGAATAGTCCAATAATCCCGAAGGAAAGTAATAATATTCCACAGCGAAAAATAATAATTAAATAAATCCTTCAAAGGGCATCCGTTGAAAACAGAAGTTGTCCAGTACTCGCAGTCCCGTGCATGCTGGCCTATAACATAAAACATGCGATTTTAAGTTCAACAAAGAAATGATTTCATGCAGATGAGTTCTCTGCTCTTCTTTGGCTTCGTGCACAGTGAAAATGCTAACTATTAAAAAGCGTTTAATAAACATATGTCTCAAAGTCTCCAAATCTTGGCAGGCAGGGCAGGCCCACTTGTCGATTAAGACACAATAATTCGAGCTGAAACAATTATTTTGGGATGAAACAATTTAATCAAAATTTAAAATAAAAAAACCTCCATTTTTAATTTCCTAAAACGTCTTAAAGGCTTTAACTTTAGAAATATAGGCCTAATTGGTTTATTTTAAGTATTTGTTGTACATTTTAAATTATTCTGTGTACATCTGTCGAATGCATTTGTAGAAGCGAAAGATGGACAGAAAAATTTTAAATTAGAAAAAAAAAATCCACATTTCTGTGAAAGATGTGACGACTTTGTTAAAAGTAAACTAACTTTGGGTCTCCAGAGCAACTGTCCGTATCAATAATTAGCGCTTATTTTAGGAGAACAAGGACATCAAAATTGAAATAAAAAGTCAAACGATCTCTTCAGAAATACTAACATGAGCTGTCCTGCAAGGAAAGTTGTCTTTGTCTAATTTACTTTAACATATTCTGGCGTAAAAGTTAAATTTAAATAAATTATGTATTACAATAAGGAGTGATGGACCCTTTACCTCATATGGTGAATTATTGAATTATTCTTTTTACTTTTCTTTTTTCTCTTTTTCTTAGCAAACTTTTAAAAAATCCACACCATACACTGTAATATCAGATATTTGAGAAATCAGAGTTAAGGTGATATTTTGTGCTGAGTTTCCTCATATTCTGTGTTTGGTAGCTGCAGAACAAAGAAACTCCATCGTGTCTTTCTAAGTTCTGTAACAAAGGACTGAGAGAGACTGCTCATTCTACCTGTTGCTCTTCCACACAATCTGAACATTATGCATCCACCTCACGCGCACAAATCATCGCAAATGGCATCAAAAAGCACTGTATTAAATAGTGAACGATTTAATTAGGATATTAAAAGCACAAGTATGCTGAATTAATCAGTATGTATTCATGCTCAGATAATTGCAGATATCAACCTCGCGATTAGCTCTACATCATCCGGAAGATTAAACAGATCAATGCCTGCAGCTTCTCCTGCAACAAACTCGTCTTTCGTTTAATATTAATTGTGAAATACTTTGCGTGCGTAATTTTCGGTCAACTTCCTTCGCCAATCAACTTTTGACAGCTTTGTCTTCCTGCGTCATCCTTAATCCCACATGAGCCAAAAGTGGAAAATAAGTCTCCAGCTTTTTTGTTTCTCCGAAATACATCCTCTGGTTTTTACCATCCACTTTCTTCATATTTCATCTTCATCTATAGTTTGAGCATCTCGAGCCGCCCTTCAAAGCGTCCCGCTGAACAAAGGAAGGCTCCTCTGGCTTTGTGTGCAACTTCTCGAGCTGACGCACCAACTCCTGGAGAACTTTTTAAGACAAAATCCACAGACCAAACAGATTTGAGCGCCAAACAAGCTTAAGCCGATAACTCACCTGAGCGCTTCGCGAGGTCCTGGCGTCAAGTCCCGCGCATGGAAAAACTTTTCTGCATGTTTGGGTTGTGTTGATGGTCCCTTTGTCTACACGTGTGAAGGGGTTCTTGGCCGCGCCTTGTTCATTTCAGTTCGAGTCCCGCCCTCTACATACAACTAAATAACAACAAAGAGAGCAACTTACTGGAGTACTCGCGCGTGCCCGAGACATCGGTAAATTGGGGATTGTTTTGCTCTCCACGGTCCTTCGGGAAACACCGCGATGGAGCATATTTGTCTCTTTTACATGTCAGTCGTGTTCTCCAAGGGTTTGTGCCACTGGAGGTTTCTCTGGGCACAAGAATGTGTCTGTTTTTCTGATAGTTTACCCAAAAATTAAACTGAATGGATTGTGACTTTTTAATATATATATATATATATATATATATATATATATATATATATATATATGCAATAAATCGGTAAATCGATGTAAACCACTGCATTTCATGGAGCTGTACTTGAATAACTTGTAGGCTATTGAGACGCGCCATGAGAACGCACTTAAACTTTAAGATAAATATGTCTTAGCTGTGGCAATTTCCAGATCAAAACAAAAGATTAGGGGTTATTTTACTAAGTATATAGCCTACATGTATCGGATAAATTAGTTAGAGTGAGTTAAATGGACTGCGTTAGCCTGAGGATGTTACCATAGCAACAGCGCGTTCGGATAGGATCGGTATCGGGCGCAAATAAAACAAGTAAATAAAACTCGTGTTTTGTTTAAACGTCTTCTATGCTAGGGGCATTAACAAACACTTATTTATTTGTTTGTTTGATTGTTTTCCATGATATTATATTCAAAACCGACCCCCTGAATGTCATTAGTTCGCTGATCAGAACAGGCCTGATTCACAGTCATCTCAATGGCAAAAGTGTCCCAATATACCTGAATTCACCCTAAGCATGACTATGGACAAGTTCTACATAAATTTACATTTAAATGCGACAATGTACGTTAATGCAATGAAATTAATTTAGCTACTAATTATATGCTTAATGACGTCAACCAACACGTTTTGCTGCACTGTTTGAGTCTCCTGATGCATGTTAGGAAAATACCGTAGGCTAATTTTAAATACAGTTCATTCAAATGTGATCAAATATATTATCAAATAATTATTAAATTAAGCTGCAGTGAAAAGATCACAAATAGTGTACTGAAGTCAACAGACTATTCTGTTTAATGTCATTCTCAAATCATTAATGCACAGAAACCCCCCCCCCCCCATAAATATATATATATATATATATATATATATATATATACACATATATGTATATATAGTTGAGCATGTGATGAGCAGAGCTGGGTAGTAACTGATTACATGTAATCTGGATTACGTAATCAGATTCCAAAAATTATAGGCCTACTTGTAATTAGAGTAAATTACATTTTAAAATACTCATAATCAGAACACAGTTACTTTTTTATTGATTACATGGTTATATCATTCACACAATAGCAATAAATTATTCATAATTTATTGATTTTCCCTAATTCCTATTTTTCATCTTTTAAATTTTCCTTTCTAAAATAGCCCACCGCTTACACTCAGAAAATGCAGCTTTGTGGACATTCACACAGAGACTAGCCATTAGTCAGGTGGCAACACAGCATTTGACCACTGATTTACAAATAATGAGATTTTAAAATAAATATTTTAATAATTATGCATCACATTTGCATGTTCACGGTTCTCTGACCTTGGTTAATGGTCACATGACATGCAGATAGACATGAAATATTTTCTTCTTTTTTAGTAAGTGTTTTATTTTGATTTTGATTTTAAAATGATTTGTTTTCATTTTACATTTTTATGATTCAATTAATTGCTAGCTTTTCATTAAACTCACAAACCCCCTGCAGTTCCTTTAGGAACCCTAGTTTGGGAAACCTTGATGTAATATTATGTTTAATGCACTTCATTTAGTTTGTTACAATGAATGGAATGAATATTTTCTTACTCTTTGTATTTTTATATCAATATGGTACAAGATTATCCTATTTAAATCAATGTGATAAATGGGTTAGATCAAAAGTAATAAAAAAGTAGCCTATGATATTACCTAAAATATGTAATGTAATGGATTATGTTACTGACTACAATTTTTTTTTTTTTTTTTTTCATGTAATTTGGAGTGAGTAACAAATTACCCAGCTCTAGCACACCTGTGAGAAGCTGTGTGAGGAACAGAATTCATTCATCCACTAAACATCACTGACACAGCAGATCATGCTTAAAATGAGTTTGTCACATGTGTGTTCCAGAGTTTAAAGAGGAAGGCGTGAAGTTTCTGAGCAAAGTCTGACTAAATAAAACACAGCAAAGTTAGTATGACTTAGAGAAGAGTTTTAATAAAGTATTTAATTCACATGTGGTTAACATGAAAATTCAGATATCTGAACGCTGAGAAACTAGTAAGCTTGATAAGGTGTATTTAATGATAATATAGGAATTTGTAAAGTTTAAAAACTTCTACTCAACATTAGTAGTTCATCAGCTCTGAACTATGGTTTGTTTGGCTTCAGATGACATGAGATTTGATTAAGATATTTTAAGTAACTCTTGTTTATGCATGTGCAGCAAATTTCCTCAAGCATTTTCAGTTATGAGTACTGTTCTATTTTCTCCCAAAACTGCCTCCTAAACATAAATGTTATTCTGAGAAAATATCTACCATTGTTTAGTTGCATTTGTACTCATTTTTGTATCATATCATCGAATACAATACAATGAAACTGTAACAGATTTATGCAGTTAAAGAACTGTAAATGATTTTATGTTAATACTGCAGTAAACATAAAAAGATAAGATCTGACAGTAAATACATTCAAGACACACTGTCTCTTGCCATGACAACAGAGCTGAACTAATAGTAAGTACAGTGACAGCAAAATGCATTTCTAGGAAATACTGATAATTCAATTGCATCCTTACAATGCTA
>CM077226.1:661232-763732 GCA_039654775.1 Spinibarbus caldwelli | reverse complement strand
GCTGCCGAGGACGGGCTTATGCCGCTGCCGCCTCCGAAAATGTAAACCCGCTTTGCCTTCTTGTCGGGAATCTGCTTGGAAGCCGACGCAGACTTGGATTTGTAGAGAGAGTGGTGATCCGCGGGGAACGCTGCCTTGGCGCCGGCCAGGACTATTTTGTGCGGCTTGCTCGTGGATCTGGAGCTGCCGCTCTTCTTGGCCGGTTTGGAGCCGGCAGTGGCGCAGCTGCTCCCGCTGATCTTCTCTCCCTTCTCGCTCGGCTTGGAGCCGCTCGACTTCACCTTTTTTCTCGGCCGGTACTTGTAGTCGGGGTAGTCCGCCATGTGCTTGAGCCGCAGGCGCTCCGCCTCTCTGATGAACGGGATCTTGTCGCTGTCTTTGAGGAGCTTCCAGCGCTTGCCGAGTCTCTTGGAGATCTCCGCGTTGTGCATGTCTGGCGACTGCTCCATAATCTTGCGCCTCTCGATTTGCGACCATACCATGAACGCGTTCATGGGTCTCTTGATGTGACCGCTGGGGGTTTTGCACCAGCCGGGGTCAAGCTTGTCCGCGCCGGACGCCGTGGAGCCGGGAGTCGGAGAGGAAGCCATGTCCAGATCCAGCGCGCCGGAGTCGGACGAGTCCCCAGCAAACAGCGCATCGGGGTTTTCCGTGGTGCTTGTTTTCTGGACCATTACTACGAGAGAGCGTGCACTCTCAAGTCCAACGTGTCGCTAAAGAAAACTCAGTCTGATAATAGTCCTGAGGAGAGCCGAGAGGCTGGTGCACCACACGCGTTCAGTCGTGCTTAGTGCAGTGGCTTGGCGTGTCTAAAGTTCTGTTTCGGGGCTTTATCATACAGTTGATACAGTGTACGATTTCCACAGTGCCCGTGCATCCAGTAATAATGCTGTAACAGTCGATGAGCCTCGGAAAGTTTGTGTATGAGCGCAGCTGTGCGAGGGCTCAGGGTTAGAGTGCGCGCTGCGACGCAGCAAAGCTCTGCTCGAGTTTCGGAAGATATCTGACTCCTTCTGCATATCCTTCCCCCTTCAAACCATGCGGGAAAACCAGGATGCAATGCTAGCACAAGTGTCCGTCTCTTAAAAGCAGTCTGTAAGTTTCGTCAGACTTCTATTCTGCCTCATGCAGCTTTATCCGTTTCCAATGGTATAATAGCGACGGCGACCGACCAATCAGCGGCTGTCTCTACCCTTCCCCGAGCCAAAAACACGCCCACTCTCTTTTCATTGGCGCAAAAAGGAATCTAATAATAATCAGCGCGTGCAATGAGGAGCTTTGGGTCTGACCTCATTCCAGTATACAAGATAAACTTAGTTTTAAAGGTACACGCTGATGTGTATTTTTCATCTTTGCATGTGGACAAGGGAGGCGTGATCTTTTAAACCTTAGAAATAAAAACACATTCTGCTTAGAGTGAGAAAACATATCTGGAGATATCTATATCAGACTGCATTCACTCACATATAAAGAAACAAAACAATATTAAATAGCCAATACGTCGATAGAAATTAAAGTATCCTGTCCATGAATAATGGATAGGCTACAGTTGACTTTCTGTGTATTGGTCACCAGTGTCTGCTGCTGGTTCTCAGCTCAGGGCTGTGTGTGGGGTGTGCAGTGTGAGAGAGTTCAGTCTGTGCGCATTAATGTTGTGGCCGAATCTGAAGAGGGCGGTCCTTTGTCACAGAACGCACGCCCCAAACCTTAAACACACGAGGCAGCAGCAGTGTGCATTATCAAAGCCAAGGCTAAGCAACACTCTCTAGACTTGAGCTCGCTGAATACACTAGAACAAGTTTGCATCGCATGTCACCTCCTCCTCCTCCTGCTGCCCGTGCACTAGTGCTTAATGCAGTTTCACAGAGACTGCTGCATGTTTTGACCAGGACTGGAGTCTACAGTCATAAACGGGTTCGGTTTGAACACTTGTTATTTACACTGGTCCAAATCCACCGCTGAGCAAACGCTGGACCGCAGTGACGCTAGATGGCAGAGCGGAGCCAAGGGACGCAGCTCGTTCGCTGTTAATGCAACAGAATGTATATTTGTCTAAGAATTACATAACGACCATCCAAGAGATGTTTCACAACGGTTTGCCTTACGTCCTTGTTATCGTTTACCCGAAACATAAGCTCAGGGGTGAGGTCTTTAGAGTAATGTCAGGCATCTCGCGTGACTGTAAATCAGCCACTGAAACCTTCATTTCAGTTTGTGTTCACGGGTCATGAGTAGAATATTAATTGTTCAAATGGAGGCATAAAACGATACGACACATATCAGAACACGTAGAATAGCACGTTAATACAATAAACATTTCTCTCATAATATGGCATAATTACATAATGCGTATTGCTTAGTTTAGGAATAAAACATGACTGTATATCTTTAAAGAACCAATAAATAAAATAAAAATAAAAACGTTATATGTCTTTCCTTGCGTTTTATTATTTATCGGTGTGTAGAATATTTTTTCGATTCTTTGCATCTTTTCAAAACATTATAGCCTATTTGATTAAAATATGTTGAAGCACACCTATAAATAAATGCATGATGGACGTGTGTAAATAATGATGATAAAAATCTTTATTCGCGTGGGGTGCACCTTGCATATATTACTTTATGGCTGGTGTTGCGCGTGGCGCAGCTGAACAGATCACGACTGTAAACCTGCAAATGGCAAAGCAGCAGGTGCAGGGCGTCTATAACACACAAACCAGCATTATAACTATAACCTACTATCTGATTTATTGGCGGTATTATTGCATGGTCACTGGCATATCCAGTTTTTAGCTAGGCTACTATTAAACTTAAACAGCCTGTGTTTAGGCTGATACTTACAAAGACAACAAATGCACATTTGTAAACTTAGTCAGCCATTCATTTCAAAGAATACATTGACAATGAATGTTATACATCCTTATATATTTTAGTTCATCTTTATTTATTGCCAAAAATGATCCGATGTCATTTTGAAGTGTATATTTTTCTGTGCTACAACTAGAATTCTGGTAAAACCATTTTAACAGTGTTTTAATAACAAGGCATTATAAATAAAAGTATAAATAAAATTATGAATATGTAGTTTCTACATTAATTCAGGGTCATAAAAGCAGCATGCATACTTATACAAGAATGAGAATAATGCTTTTTAATGAAGTATTGACTACAGGCCATTACTGTTATTGCTTGACATGTAATGTCATCTGCCCAGTTATTTCACTTCATTCTACGGTTCTGCATTGCACAGCCAACATGTCTAATGATCACTGAAGAGTGATTGATCCACTCTGAGAACACATATGCAGAGTGCATGTGTGCACAGCCAGATCCATGTGCTTCTCTGAGCTGACTGTTTAGACACAGACACCTTGTGTATATGTAGGTCACACAGGTACATAAATCTGTGTCATGCACTGACAAGAAAGCACACATCTGCTGCGCTATAATGAAGATATTGATCATCATATCATGCAAAGTGTATTTGAACAGCTGCTTCAGACGTATCTTATCTTATCGGCCGAGCAGCTGTCTGGTGATGCCCGGTTAATCATTTCTAGATGCAGCTCCCAGCATGCCTACTGACCAGACGTTTGTTGTCAAACTTTGATTTTGAAAGTTCAGCAAGGGTAGTGTGAACATCTGCCGGTGCCAAGGTTAGATGGAAGTGTGACAGACAGAGATTAGATTAGATGTTGGCCTTTTTATGATGTTGGCCTATGCAGAATGCTGTCTCTCATGTATTTAAGTGTAATGTCATTTTGAAAAAGCTTTAAAGCATTAATAGTTTAAAAAAAAAAAAAAAACATCCCTGCTATCTGTTGATGGAGAGGATTTAGTCAGGCAGCTAGTCCTCTGGGTCGTGTGAATTACACACACACACACACACACAGCCTCGGCCTAAACCTGTTGGAGAGATGTTTGGCTGCCTTCTGAAACAGTCTGCAGTGATTCCCCTGAGGTTTACGTCCATATATACCACAGCTTCCCTGGGCAGAAGAAGGTGGCAGGCGTCCAGACGAAGCCCTTGTTTTGAGCTCACTAATGCAAGTGCATACTGAGATACAGACACACCTGATCCAGCACACACGATGACAAGCAGAGGCTAAATGCTCAGGTTCTGTGATGTTGTGTCCACCACTGGACAGTCAAATGTGTAGGATCTTGTTCAATGTCAGAGTGACTTATATGTCAAAGGCTCAGGAATTCACCGCAGACTCACACCATCTGAAAATAAAATAAAATAAAAAATAAAAAGAAGTGTGAGAAAAACACAATGAAAATAGCTTTTATTACACTTTCTGTTGTGGAATAAAATTATACTTTAACTGCACGGAAAACAGAAAAATTGCTGTCCCTAATTCCAGAAAAAGCCAAACAAAATATTAATAGACTCCTGGAAGTGCAAAAGCGAAGCTTCAAACTGACACATTTTCCAGTGAAATGACAAAGTGACTCAACACCAGTTACAGACGAACGTCAAGCTCTTCATACCTGATGAGCAGGGAAGAAACATGTAGTCCATCTGTTCTCCATTTGCCTTTGCACTCAACGTGAATGTTAAGGAAATGTGTATGCAAAACACTCAGCATTGTCTGGCCTTCATGTTTTGTTGTTGTGTTTGGAAATTGGGGCAGATGTGTTTCCCACTCATTCAAAAGCAGAAATGAAATTCTGAAGTGGTATTAACGTCATCTTTCTGTGCTTCCTCTTCTTATGACAGTGGTTTTCTTTTAAAATCTATTGTTATGTACACCTGTCTCATCTGACAGTATGTGGTCATGATCATACAGACTAACAATAATGGGACAATATGCCTTTAACACAACTAGCGTGAGAGTCATCAATGCTTGTGACTTCTGTAAGATACTCTGTGCACATTTACATACAAAAATTTAGCCGATGCTTTAATCTAAAGCAGCTCACAAATTAGAAACTTGGCTGTTCAGGAAGGGCTGGAAGATCATTCCACACGGAGGTACAGTGATTTTTCCAAAAGTTGACTACGTTAGTGGTCAATGTCAGCTTGAAATTTCTAGAGATTCAGTTATGATGTGATTACAGTATAGTTCAGTTGGTGCTGAAGCTGTTTTTATATAGACAATCATAGACACATGCATTTGTAATATATATATATGGTAAAAATGGTTTGTCTTTATCAAACATTATTGTCTTTATTTTATATCTGATTCAAGAAACAGGCAAGAAGACACCTTCAGTGTTCCCTATTTAATAAATATATATATAATTTAATATAATGTTATGAAATTCAAGTTTTGGTGAATACAAAACTGAAATTTTATAAAAGTGCAGAAATTGGAACTTGTCTTTGAGCAAGATCTATAAGATACAGATTTGTGCTAAAAGATGCTTTTACACTTCTCAGTTTACAATGTTATTTGACAGTTTTCAGAAGAAACACAGGCCTTTAATTCATGTATTGAGTATGAAACGGAGATCGGTGTTGAGCAGGTGGTGTTGGCCAGACGAGGCAGGTTTTTTGGTCAGTTACAGAGGCATATGGTGTATTAACACCTTCACCTGACCACAGCTCCTCTGAAGTGACCTTAGAGCAGCGAGCAATTGCCAGACTGCAGTCTTTCCCCCATTCAACACAACCGATGAGCATTGGGCTTGACCTTACGAAAGTGTGTGGGTTTAAGAAAATCTGGACGCTGTGAGGTTTAGGCTGATTGTGTGCGTTTATACTTGGGTTTTGTGTGTTGTGTCACAGCAGGTTTAGAGAGATTCTGCAGTTTGTTGCACAATGGAAAATCACATAAGGTTCCTCTCTGGTCTAGAAAGGGGTTCTGCAGGGCTGTGAGAGTAATCAGTGGCCAGTCAGTTGTCCATAGTGCTGATGACACTATTTTAGAAGACTTGACCTTCATCCTGCCCACTCCTTTTTCATGTTTGGTGAAAAGAGTAACAGTGTGAAGTTATTTCACTATGACTTCAGTCCTTGTTAAATGAAGGACGGTTCACTCTGATCAGCGGAGGAGCAGCTGTCACAGACTGATTTGAGCTTGCAACCTTTACTGCTAAATGTAAGAAATATTCCATCTCGTTCAAGAGTGCTCTCAGAAACCCAGAGCCCTGGTGCACAAGCCTTTAGAGCATCAGGACCGGACCGAGCGAGGGATTCCCTGTCCTCTCGTTCTCTTTCCTCACCCGATGGCAGACTGTCAGCTGATCCGTGATCTCTGGGCAGAGTCGGACTGCTCGTGTTTCGCTCCTTTCTCCCCTCAGACGCACTGCGGCAGCCACTGCACACACACACACACACACACACACACACACACACACACGCTTCTGTTTTTAGGAGGGAGGGAGTGGGACGGCTCTCTTGTCTTGTCTCTCCCAAACTATTCCTTCTTCAAGTCTCTTCTCGCTTGGAAGGATTTCTTCGGAGAACGCGAACATGCCTTGGAAGTTTGGAAGTGGATTTCTGAAAAAGCTTGGATCTATACACGCTTTCCATGAGGAATACAGGATTTCCCCAAAGAGTCTGTGCACTTGCAGGAGATCCCAGAGGAGCGAGCGTTCTTGAAGGAGGGAAAGCATTGTCTTTCGTCTGCGTGGCACCGGAGCGTAGCGATGGACCTGGATAGTGTTTCTGCTTCACATTTAAGGCTTTGACCACAGGCCTCTCCCTATCCGGTTCTCGGACACCTGCGATCATCCTGTAACCAGATAATAGATTCCCGGAGTCCTGCTTTCAGCGGGTGAATCGGGGAGAGAGCTGCCCCAGACGAGCTGACCTAAATCGATCCCAGCGCTGTCTGGAAGCGGCGAGCGAAGCACAGCTGCGCAGCTCCTCAGCAGCGGATCCGCTCTCGCCAGCAGCCATCGTGTGGAGAAGCGCAGGGACTGCAGACTCTCTCTCTCTCTGAGCGGCTGGAGGGAAGCTGGCACGCCTCGCCACTTCTCTTGGGGACCAGCTCCTTTCCAACAGCTTCTTCCTCGTCTCCTCCAGCAGTGATCGTCAGTCAGGCTCTGGCGGCAGTTTGGTGGTGAATTAGTCGCTGCTCTGAGCCGCTCTCATCAGCCGGCGCTGGGGAACACATCTAGTGTCTGCGGAGCTGAGAGCGAGGGGCAGTCTGGGCACCACGGCACTCACAATCATGGCAGGAGTGAATCTTTCTGCTCTCTTCCCTCTCCGCCTCCTGTTTTTACTGTGAGTGTGTTATGCTTATGTCTCTCTCTCTTCCTCTCTCTCTCTCACACACACACTCATCTGTTCTCTCCACGCTCATCTCAGTCTCTGTCTGTTGGCTGATCTGATCTGTGAAGCGTGTTTTGCAGCTATCAGAGATGATATGATTTGATGGCCGTTTATGATGCAAACTTATCCTACAGGAGCTCAGAAAACAAACACTCGACGAGGGAAGCGATGTGTAATGTAATGTTAACAGCACCAGGAAACAATGGGCAGCAGTTGCACTTTGTATTTAAATATCGTGTTTAAATAACTAGTTTTACCATGCAAATGATTTACAGCTAAAAAAAATCGTCTAATCTGGGACAGGAGTTGCAGAAACATGTTTCCTGGACAAAGAACATAATGAAAAATATATTGTATTTTAGTTACTGCTATGTTTATAAATCACTTAATAGTTTCAGACATCTAAATCCATCTAAAACATATTTAGCCAATTTCATTTAAATCCTTGTTGTGGTTAGACCTGGAACATGTGTTGCTCTTACGAATGTCTGACTTTTATTGTAGCCCTCTGAGATAAAGATATTAAATAATTCAGATCGACCTCACATTCAGACAGTCAAACGAAGAAACATAAGATGCAGATGTGTTCAGTTACACATTAAAAGATGGAAATATGATTCATTTCTCTAGGTCATATATCCGGTCTCCTTTAAATATTGCTGTAATGTGAGATTTCATGATGTTGTTTTTTAAGTGCCTCTTGTCTCATACATTTCCATGTACTTTTTATTTCTATTAAAGAAATGCACATAATTTCTTAAAATAATTATGAATAAAGACAATTAAAATTGAATGTCGCATGACATTTCTTTATGCATTCTGTTCAGTCTTGTGTCCCAAGTGAAATGTAACACTTCAGGATTTGAGTTCTCATTTCAGTAGCATAAAATGTTGAAATTATAACCTTTTTTTTTTTTTTTTTTTTTTTTACCAAAGGGAAATCTATGCTGATCTAATATACAAAACACATTATTTTTAGATGTTTAAATGCTTTCTCACTATGAACAAGATATTATCAGTTCTCATAAAAAGTGTAGGGCTATGATGCTTCATATGAAAACATCTTTATGTTGATCCTGAGCAGCTCAACACAACAACAACAACAACACAGTTTATGTCGTGTTTTTCACTACAAAGGATATGTTCAGGAACAGATTTTGATGATTTGCAGTTCTGTTTGGTGACTCTAATGGTGCAGAAATGATTTCATAAATGTCAAACATAGTTTTATGCATGCAACCAAGTCATCTGAAACAGATATGTGGCTCTGGACCACAAAACCAATCATAGGGGTCAATTTTTCAATATTGAGATTTATACATCATCCGAAAGCTGAATAAATAATCTTTCTATTGATGTATGGTTTGTTAGGATAGGACAATATTTGGCTGAGATACAACTATTTTTGAGATATAGCTAAAATCTGGAATCTGAGGGTGCAAAAAAATCTAAATATTGAGAAAATGAAGTTCTTAGCAATGCATATTACTAATCAAAAATGAAGTTTTGATATATTTACGGTAGGAAATTTACTAAATATCTTCATGGAACATGATCTTTACTTAATATCCTAATGATTTTTGGCATAAAAGAAAAATCTATAATTGTGACCCCATCAATGTATTGCTGGCTATTGCTACAAATATACCTGTGCTACTTATGACTGCTTTTGTGCTCCAGGGTCACATATCTGTGTTTGCATGAAATATATGCGCACTATATGACGATTTCCATCCAGTAGCAAATGTCACACATATGTCTGTATGCACAGACCAGTGCGCTGACCACAGTCTCTAAATCCCTCTTCTCAGATTAATAGAAATTCTTTGACATTTCAGTAAAATGTCCTTACATCATGCCAGCACATAATGAGCGTCCATCACATTCCATACAATGAATGAGTATGTTATAATGTAAAAAGAAACTCCTCCACTGGTGGAAATGGTTTGTGTGACATTTAAAGAACACAAGCGTAATTCTGATGTTGAATGTCATGTTTTTGGTTTGAGACACAGGGTGCTTATGGATCAATATCTGACTGGTGAATAAACAAGCCTTTGGTTTCATAACACTCTGCTGTCTGCTTTTTTCTGTTTTAACACATTAGGAAACTGTTGTTACGCTCTTGCGAAAGATGGCAGGAAAGTCGTGACAGACAGCAGCATGATGATTAATCAGATTTTCTTGCTCAGATGTGAGGACTTGTGTCCGTCAGCCATGAAGACGGCAGTGAATCTCTGCGCTCGGCTTGATGCTCGTTTATCATTCAGCAGCGTCTGAAAAACACGTCCTGTCACTCACATCCCAGCTTCATCTCAGCTCTGTCGGATAATCAGCAGCAGACGCTGGTAAAGCACTGGGATTTCTACAAACTTTACCAATAACAACTGTGGAGTGGAGAAGTGGAACTGAAAAGAATAATACTTCGCATTTCTGCACACGGGCCTTCATTGGGGCTAAAAGACTGCAAGTGAAAGAAACAAATTTATAAAGAGTTAATTTTTATTTCATTTTCATAAATACATATATACACACGCTTTATAAATGAGGCCCCTGTTGCGTGATTGTTCCTGTGACATGATTGTTGGATACAACTCCATCTGACTTTCCTATTGGTTAATTGTAAGCTTGAATCTTGTTTTGGTTTGTATTTAAATTAGTTTATTTAACATGCAATATTTTAACCCTGATGAAGGCCTGTCTTCCAAAACGTGTCAGAAAGTGGAACAGAAAAGAATAATACTTTTTATTTTGAAAAGTATTAATCTTTTTAGTTCCACTTTCTGGTTATTTAGACTTCTCCACTCCACAAGTGTTGCTGATATTGTTTTAAATACCTTTGTTGATTTATTTTATGCACCTTGTTGATTTTGTGAAGTTGCATCTGAATAACCACACAAAAGCTTTGTTACTAAAGCACTGGAAATGCCAGTGAGAAGTGATTTATGTATGTATGTACATATGTTTGTTTGTTTGTTTGTTTGGGTGATCATTTGTTAAAATGTGTTAATGAGTCTCAGTGAGACCACCTGTATGGCTAAGTGATGGAAGATGTTCAGATTTATATTTGTAATCCCATAACTGCACACATGTGGCCTTTAACAATTTAAGTTTGAGAATCTTTGAAAGACTGATGTTTCACTTCATTCTCTACACTAGAAAACACTCTTGAGCAGTGTTGGGCTAGTTACTCATAAATGTAATTTATTACTCATTACTAGTTAATCCTTTCAAAAGTAATAGTATTACTTTCTGGCAACAGTAATTAGTTACACTACGTGTTACATTACTTTTCTTTCACACCCCACAGAAGTTGTAATTGTGTATCTTACCCCAACAATTATTCTAGAATATTACTAACAATATATTTCTGTCTCATCATTTCACCCAAATCCAGACTAGATTGCAGTCAGAAGTTATTACAAACGCTCAGTGGCGATTGATAGTAATGTTTAAGTAAAAGTGTTGTATTATTCACATTGTGTAGCTTGAAGCTAAATGTAGCTATAATTTCTCTGTTACACGTGTACGATTATATTTCATGATGTATTTTATCAAAAGAAATCACATAATTTCATGAGAAAATGTTTTATTTTTAATTCTAGTAATACAGTGTATATCAGGATCAGAGGGATGTGGGAGAGAAAGCCATGTAATGCCCGAGTAAAGTAATGCCACAACTTACACATCGCTGTACAGATCATCTTTTCTCCTCACAAAAATCAATGTAATGGCAATATTTCCATCCGCTGATTGTAAGCTTTTCCATATTCCTTCATTTGTTCATGAGTTGTGAAAATTATGAAAATAAATAAATTATTGGGTTGAAGGATTTCAAATCAGTAGGGTTGAGGCATCAAAAGTAACTAAGTAACAAGCTGTTTTATGGATGGTAACTGTAATATTATTACTGTAATCTTGTTAGTAATTAGCTACACTACTAGTTACTGCAGAAAGTATTATATTACTGTAACTAGTTACTGCTCTTGAGTGACTCAGATTGGTGTCAGTTTCTTCAGAATTGTAATTTATAATTGTGACAAACTATAACCTGCTCGTCCTCAGAGGTGCGTCAGGACACTGATGTCACACACTAATGCATGCAGAAATCTCATGTTTTATTAATTAATCAGCTAAAGGAACCTGAAGACATCATTTCCTTTGAACTGCATGTTAATCAAGTGTCTTTGTTTCTGTCTGCTGTCTGAGATCTGCTGCTCTGGATTTCATGTGAAATGATTTCCACAGGAACTCGCCTTATGTTTCCATCTGATCCATCAATCCACATGCAAACACTTTTTCTTTATTATTATTATTATTATTATTATTATTATTATTAATCTAAATGCAAACACTTTCATCGGGTGGTCCGTCAGCATCAGCAGCAGGTTTCAGATGGAGATGATGGACTTGTCTGATATGCAGTTGGTCTGCAGGTCATTCAGGAAGGATCTGACCACGCCTCCGGTCAGCCTGAGACCCCAGAGACCTGAGAGGAGACAGAGATGTGAGTCGCATGTGAGACGACCGGCAGGAAGTGTGGATTAACAGGAAGTAGAATGGAGAGAGAGAGACGGCTCACCTCAGCAAGTAGATGGACTCATTATTGAGATGATCTCACTCGCGACCAGACGCTCACGGATCAATCATCAGAAACACAGCCGCTGGCTCACAGTGAGCCAGAGAACAGCATCTTAATAATACAATGATCTGGACACTTACACGTGTCAATATTGTTAGATGAACTAAATACCAAAAAGCCATCACCCCAAATAAATGCATTTTGAATGAATGAATGAATGAATGAATGAATATTTTTGCTGCTTGTCAAAATGAGCTGATCAGCATAATTAAAAAATACTTAAAAGTTATTAAATGAAATGATCATTTTACTTAAAGTTCATTGTACTCAATAGAAAAAAGTTAGATGAACTCAATAACTGATTATTATTAACCGGAGCTCAAACTGAATGAGTTTCAGCAGATTTCATTTCCCAACAATGCTTTTGCTTTGTACTGTTAAAGGAGAGTAAATGTTGAAATTAATTGTTATTTTGTGTGTTTTTTCACAAGATTAATACAGAAGCAGATCTGTTAGTGTGTAATGTGCTGTTATGTTGGGATATCAGATGTTTTCTGTCTTAGTTTTGGGGGTTATGTGATGAAGAGTAGAGGTTAGATCGAGGATTTGTCATATTATTTTAGGTTTATCTTTTATTTACAAAGCAATGACTGTACACACTTCAGCACAGCGATCATTTGTTAATTAATTACATTAGTGTGTGTGTGTGCTGCTATAGTGGTTAACTGCAAGAGATTTGAGTTTATTTAAAGAACTGAATTTTCTTTTTTTAATAGTTTTATGCAATCAAAGATTCAGCTGCACAAAATATCTAGTAGATTTATAGTTAATTTAATGTTTAATATATTTTCTTTGGTAGATTCAAATGGAATAAGCTTACAGTACTCATGAATGCTGGTCCAATAAATTTGATTAAAATATAATAAAATAGGCAGTGAATCAGTTTTTGACATTTGTGGCAATCTTTTAATATCAAGTGATAACAGACAACTTGAATTAGAGATCTAAAAAATGCATTTGTTCCTTGCATGGGAGATGACGCATGTGAAAACTGCCTCGTCTACACCTCTGCTGTAATTCCGTTCAGCTTTCGAGCTTCTGAACACTTTCCATTTGATTTTCCCCCGGCGTCTGTCCCTCGTGCGCCGCTCGTCTCCCTAAATAAGGCCGAGTGTGTTTAAGGCGCGTCTGGCCTCAGGCAGCAGGTGACGGAGCTGGTCCTGCTGACCTTTTCTTCTGTCTCGGTCCTGAGCAGATCTCCTGCAGGTTCAGTTCAGACTCGTGCGGGAGAACAGGCCTGCTGTGATCCCTCGAGTCGCTGACTTTTAATTGGACGATCACTTTTTGTTCTTATATTAGCATGAGTCATGTGGCTCTGTGACTTCTCAAGGTGACAGGACTTTCATCGCTCTGTCTCTCTCAGTCCTGGCGCCGTGTTGAGCTAAAAGCTCTTTCTGTTCTCTCTGCCGTCAGGTCCATTGTGAAAGTCGAGCAGGACTGAAGGAGGTGAGAAAAGGAACACCCTGCGATCCGTCTTTCAGCGCCTTGAGCTTCTCTCCGATCCTCACGCCGCTCCTCTCATTAAACTCCCACTGAGAGTCCATGAAAGAGCCTCACCGGAGTTAAAAATAATGGCTTTTGCTCCTTCTCACCTGGCAGTGATTAATATTTCCTTATAAATAGCATTTCATTATGAAATGAATCCAAGGAAAGGTAATTTGTTACTGAAAGACCAGTTTCACCCATTTACATTTTAAAATGTAAAATATCCTTTTTCAAATCATGCCGGAATAATAGGATGAATAAGCAAAGAACTAAAGCAGGGAATATACTGAAGTGTGTGTGTGTGTGGGGGGGGGGAGAAACTGAAGCTGGAGGGTCATGTGACAGACATATAAGTGTTTCCTCATCAGTCTCTCTTTCTCTCACACAGTGAAGCTTCACTGCAGCTCGACCTGAAGAACCACAGGAATCAATAAAAAACCCTTTGCTTGCATTTATTTTTGTTTAGTGAGAAAGTACTGGGTAATGTAAGATAATGTGTTAGGGTTAGGTTCAGGGTTAGTACATATTAATACCCAGTTATTTAAATGACTATAAGAAGTAGTACATACACACAGAACAGGACTGTAAAATAAAGTGCTGCACAAATCAGTAACATACTGCTTCCTTCTTATATCCATATTTATATTTATTAAATTCATGTATATGAGATGTATAATAAAAAACCCTCAATATTCAAAAACAGCTGGAATGAATGTAAAAGGACTTCAGCTGGTTATAAAAGATGGACTAATAACATGTAAAGTTTTTGTCAGTCACACTCACAGTGTAGATTTCTAGAGACTAACTAGTAACTAGAGACATTTACATGATTATTAAAGATTTTCCAGGCCTGCATGTCCAAATGTCCCCACAAGGATAGTAAAACCTGAATTTTTTGACATTGTGGGGACTGGCCTATGGTCCCCACCAAGAAAAAAAATGAATAAAAATAAATGAATAAAAGTAAATGATGTTTATCTGAAAGTGTAAGAATGCAAAGAGGTTTTCTGTAAGGGGTAGGTTTAGGGTTAGGGGATAGAAAATATTGTTTGGTCAGTATAAATGTAATAGAAGTCTATGGAAAATCCCCACAATTGTGTGTGTGTTTGTATCTGGTATTTATCATGTTATGGGGACCAAATGTCCCCCCAAGGATGGTAATACCAGTAAATTTTGACCTTGTGGGAACATTTTTAGGTCCCCATGAGGAAAAAAGCTTATAAATCATACAGAATGAAGTTTTTTGAAAATCTGAAAATGCAGAAAGTTTCCTGTAAGGGGTAGGTTTAGGTGTAGGGTGAAAGAAAATACAGTTTGTACAGTCTGTATAAAAAACCATTACGACTATGGAGAGTCCCTATAAGACATGGAAACACAATGTGTGTGTGTGTGTGTGTGTGTGTGAGTGAGTGTGTGTTTAATAGACAAAATGACTCTTTCTTGTTGATCTTTTCTTGTGGTCACTCTCGCACTGAAATGATGTCCTGTACAAGTGAGACGCTGGCCATAAAATCACTGATGGTTTTTAATGCATCACATTTAGTGATCATAATCCTAGAAGCTTCTCATTGAGAAACGCTATAATTTATACCTGACAAGAATAAATAAACATGATGAAGTAGGTCATATACCAACCTGTAACGGGACCAAATTCTAATCATCCTGAATGTGTTTAATGCATGAACCGTATCACACATGCAATGTTATTATGATTATCTGTGTGTTAACCTGCACAAATATACCAATAACAATGAGATAACTACATTCTACGGTTGCCAGGGAATTGCTTTATAGTTGCTAAGGGTTTCTGAGTGATTTTTAGCCAGTTTCAGTGGAGTTGCTAGGGTGCTCTGTGTGGTTGCTAGGGCGATGAGGAATCGTTGGTGTCTGGAGCTCAAACACACTGAACTGAAGATTTGCTGATAGAGTTTTATTCAGTATGAATTCTAGTACTACACGAGTGACTTAAACACTATTAAGGACTTGAGTAGAAACAAACTCATGTGGCATCATAACAAATATTGGTGAGATGGTTTATACATTGCAGCGTAGAACTTATTGTGAAATGAAATGATCTCCATTCACAGGTAAGATGCTGGTCCTCATCTGTGTTTATGGATTCACTGACTCTGAGTTTACTCATTGCTTCTCTTTATAATATTGTAGTGATGAAGTCTGAGTGAGATTTAGTGGTCTATAGGAATCGAGCAGTAATGGTTAAATTAACACTACCCAGTGTTTATTTTTCATGTTAAGATCCTCTTGAACTCTTGTTTATTCCCACGGTTTGATCTCCAAACACCTTCACTATTCTTGTATCTGATCATTTATGCAAATGTCCCACATAGAAGCCGTGGACCGATGGCCTGTGAGTGTTTCAGGTCCAGCAGCTTCAAATAGAAAACAAGCTATTAGACACACAGAACATCTCACAAAAGATCTTCAGTAACCTTGAACAGGACTCGTTTGAAGACTGTTGAGAGATCACACATACACAAACACTCTTTTAAATGCTCTAAACGCAGTTATCTGCTGATATGGAGCTCATTCTCCTGGGTGCAGTAAATATATGCACCCTATATGAGGAGAGTGAGTGCATCAGCGCTGCTGTGAAGGGTTTACAGGAACCTTGATCCAATTGTTGGCATATTGCCTCATCTCTATAAAACCAGCAGTTGATGAGGTGATGTAAAGAGTAATTCAGGGAAAGGCTGGACATCCAGTATTGATCAGAACATCAGAGTGTGTCTGAGTGTGTATTTACACACACACAAACACACACACACACACACACACACACACTCACACTCACACACTCATTCGGTGTGATATGTCGAGAGCGGCCTCCTGCTAGGCAGTATTATTAAGCTCACACATTATTTCTGCAGAGGAGATTGCTGTAGCCTGATTTTGCTCATAAAATGTTAATATATTCATGAGGAAATAGTATTCTTTTAATCTCAGGATGAGACACTTATCAGCGAGTAGCACTTGATTCTGTACTTTGCTTGTATTTTAGCCCGCAAACTTAAAGTCGCCATTTCAAATGCTAATTCTCATTATATCAGGTGTCCTTGAGTCACGTATAGTGTGTGTGTGTGTGTGTGTGTGTGTGTGTTAATGGCGTTTCGCCAGCAGGTTCTGATCAGGCGCGCTTCTGAACGCCTTTTATTGTCTTTTACGGAGAAAAAAGGAGATCCCACCGGCTTACCTCATCAATAAGAAATCACAAATGCATGATATTCAGCACTTAACCAAATTCAAAGGCCGAGTTGAACTCATTTTCAAAGACAAGTCTCTCAAAGGCCTGCTCTGAGATGTTATGGGATGTAGGTAGACACATTAAGCATTCCTTCAGCTGTTTTTGATCCGGTGTTGATCCAGTTTCCCACAATCCTCACGTATCAGGATAATCAGACGGACACTGTCCACATACCGTCGCACAATCTAATTATTATCATTGTAATAACTAACCCTGATAGCACACGTACATCTCAGAGACGTCTATTTGACATCTGCATTTACATCTGCAAGACGTATGTTTTAGAGTGTTTGCTCATCTGCAATACGTCTATAGAACGTTTCCTTTTAGATGTTAAATAGACGTCTATTAGATGTCTTTAAGATGTTTATGATTTAGAATGTATGTAAAACTGAAATCTGAAAGACGTCTGTCAGATGTTTGTAAACAGCAGATGCTTTCCAGATCAAGAGATCTTTAACAGACATCTTGCAGACGTACGTGTGCTATCTGGGAAGATGATTTTAATAAGCAGGTCATCATTTGGTGCTATTTTCCATGCCTAAATCACAGGCTTTGCCAGTAATCCAAAATGACTCCAAAAGAAGCATTGCTCTGAATGTATTAAATTAAAGAAAAAAAACCCTAGCTAGCTGAAAATTACCTTTCTGCGGGTTGCTAAGCAACCGCTGCGCAGGTACAAACCCTTGTCATTTGCACAGCCAAACCAATATCTTAAAATAAGCCGACACGTGATTACATCTGCTCTCTGCGAGACAGAGATACCGCGGTGCCTCCAGAAGAGCTGGAACATTAGCCGAGTCTTTCAGGCGAGTTCAGTCATCAGTCGCGCCGCTGATGTGCAGCTCAGGAAACCGAGCGAACGCGTCCTGATCCAGCAGAGCTTACAGCTCGCCTGAGACGGGTGCAGCTTTATTAAATAACAGCACCGTGAACGGAGAAAAATGTCTCAGAGGAGAGAGCGGTTCAAGTTACATTCAGCTAAAACTGTCTGCTCCTTTACAGTTTTTTTTTTTTTTTTCATCTGCTTCCACACAAAATCTTTACTTGTCACACAGTTTCTGAAAGCTGCCACTCAAACAGCAGAAGCACACACCAGATCTGCAAAACCATACACTAATTCATGGCCTTTGACTCGGTTTTCAGTTTCATAAAACACTTTTTGGAAAACAAAACATAAAAAGGAGCGATTCCTTTTTCAAACACATCCAATCAAAACGCCACACTAATTCATCACTAACTCCTCACATGTGCTTCACTGAACACCAACCAATCATGGCTTTAGATCAGGCCTATAAACACACATTTGCACAACTACACATGCTTGATGTGTTTCTTTTCTTTTGTACTGTGTAATACTGTATTCACAACCACAAATGCTTACAGTAAAAAAAGTTTGAGTTCAATCTTGTTTTCGTGTTTACCGTGAATTTTCCAACAGCTCTCTGCCAATTGCTTTCAATCTTGAACAGAAATGTACACAGGAGCTCATGAAATAAAAGCTTTAGGTTTTGAATAACGGTGTATATATGATATATCCAAAAATATAACATTATGACAAAGGTGTTTGCAATGCAAGACAAATGTTTGCTTTTGAGATGTGTTTGTGATATTCAGTGCTTCATTTTGAAAGAGATGTGAGGCATTTTGCATTTTGTGTGTGCAATTCTGGGATTTGTGTGTAAAGTTTTGAAAAAAAAGAGGCAAAGTTTTGAAAATGTAAGCAGTTGCAAAAAAATTAAAAGCAGCATCTAATCTTAGATGTTCACCCAAACATGAAAATTATGTCATGGTTTACTCACCCTTGTGTTGTTCTGATGCTGTATGCCCTTCTTTCTTTTTGGGACCACATTCGTAAGGCAATCAACATTGAAAAAAGCTTTTAAAAAAGATGCAAAGGTATCACAGGATGGTCCCACGCAACACATGCCATATATGTGTTCTGCAAGTTTGGTAAATGATGACATCATTTTCTTTTTTTGGGTGAACTATCCCTTTAAGCTTTAGTAATGGATCTAACAGCTCACAGAAATGGGTCACGTGAGCACACTTTGAGCAGATGCAGGTCGTGTGTGTCTAACAGTATGAAAATAAACCAAAGCTCGTAGTCTGTAAGTAACCAAGCACCTTCTGGACATAAAACCACAGGTGAAGTGCGATGCTACTGTTGGGTTAGTAATGTTGCTGACAGTACACAGATGTGGATGAGTTTTTGACTAGTAGAGGCCCGTCTCATGAAGGAAATACAGCTATAGTGAGGTCTATAGCGACAGCAACACACATTATCACTCATCACAGTAACACATGTCTAAGTGGCTTCAACCACATTTTTGCACAGCTATTTTATTTTTTACATATGTAAACTTAATTGTACTATTAGTCTATATAGATTAATTTGAGTTCACCTCACATCTCATTCAATAAGACTTATTATCACAGAATACAAAAGGTAACACTAGTTTAGAGACCTATTCTCACTATTAACTAGTTGCATATTACTAGCATATTGGCTGTTTATTACTACTTTTAAAGCACATATTAATGTCTTATTCTGCATGATCATATTTTTGTTCCCTTAATCCTTAAACCCCATACCTAAACCTAACAACTACCTTATTAACTATTAATAAGCAGTAAATTAGGAGTTTACGGAGGAAAAATTCAGAGTTAATAGTTAACAGTGAGAATTGATCTCCAAACTAAAGTGACTAAAAATATCAGTTTAAAATAAAGTTTCCAAAAAGCTTGCTGTGATTAAAAACCACCTTGTTGAGGGAGCAAAAGAGCAGCACTTCAAAGGAAGGTGAAATATTACCAATGTAATGTTTCATATCGACAGATGGTTATGTTTAGGGGTAGGGATCGGGTTAAGTGCTCTAAGTAATGTAATGTAAAAAAAACAAAATTTTGTTGTTTAAATTTAAAATCATACTACAATATATACATATATAACGGTAGTATTATACCTCAATATATAATTTAATTTCCCATGCCTTTTGCATCTGTGTTGTGCCAAAGGCTTCTCAATAAAAGCATTAAAAAATGATGCTACAGTGGAACTCAGTGCATT
This sequence comes from Spinibarbus caldwelli, assembly GCA_039654775.1. NCBI lineage: Eukaryota > Metazoa > Chordata > Actinopteri > Cypriniformes > Cyprinidae > Spinibarbus > Spinibarbus caldwelli. The sequence continues at coordinate 744,048 of CM077226.1, read as the reverse complement.
AAAAAGTGACTCCTAGGGCCCTGACCAAGCATCCATATGTAATGAATTAGGAGTGAGAAACATATAGCAAATGTTTATGTAGCTCTCTGCTTTCATGGCATTTGCTTGGATGACATGTACAGTGAATGTCAGAAGAAAATATTCAGTGTTTTGCTTTTTACCCAACAGTGTTTAAAAACCATTCAAACAAATCTGATAAGACTCCATACTACATCAAAATAAAGTGCTGGAGCTGTAGTTTGTGTCAGATCAAGTCATGTTCCTCTGGCTCTATATACAGTATGAGTAAATACGAGGTAAAAACCCAAAAGTACAACTTTAGGAACGCAACCAGCTGTATTTTATGATGAAACATGCCCGGTTTAAGTCATTTCAGGGTAATGGGTTTAGTATAATCAGCAACACTGGATTATTTTTAGGTTATTATCAGTGGCCTGCAGTCTCACACAGACTAATGACAGAAGAGACTGTCATAGATCAGACACACAGCACTCATTCACCTCTTTAAAGCCACCTGGAACAGAGTCTGATATGGTTCTCAAATGTGTGAATGCTGAACCGCATCAGTAGAGACGATGTAGTCGTGTGACCGGTAAAGTACCGTTTACGTCTAAGTCCAGTGTGCGGCTGATCCCGAGGCTGGACTGCATTATGAAGAATGTGAAGATTTCACTGGAAGCTGTTAGTCTGGGACTGAGGTGAGAGAGTCTGTGATAAAGCACTTAAGCCGTCAACATGTGTAATGAAGGGCAGAGCCGGAGGAGCTGCTCTGAATACTACAGGAGCCTCTCAGAGCGATAAGATGGAGCAAAACACCTCTGCTCCACTTCAAACGCTCGGCAGATTTGAGCATGTGTGACGCTAAACGCCTCTGATCATGTTCTCAACACACGTTACTGCAGAACCAATCTCTTGAAGGTGGTTAGGAAGCATTGGACATGAGCACACTTCCCTCTGTATGCAGCTCAAACAGTGACTTTGATCTGCTCATCTGAATATGGATTCAGGTATGTTCAACCAATGTCTGGAAAAAAAGATCTCAATCTCAGTCAAAGCCCACAAATCTATAGATTTAAAACTGCCATCATCTTCAGTGTTTTAAACAACTAGATTCTAGTGAACTGGCAAATTACAGACCCATTTCAAATATTGTTTATGTCTAAAATTTTAGAAAAAGTTGTGTCTGCTCAATTGTGCTCCTTCCCGCAAAAAAATGATATCTATGAAGAATTTCAGTTGAGTTTCAGGCCCCACCATAGCACAGAAACTGCACTTGTTAAAATGACAAATGACTTGCTTCTTGCGTCAGACCAAGGCTGCATCTCATTGCTAGTTTTACTTGATCTTAGTGCTGCGTTCGACACTATAAATCATGACATACTCATAGATGATGATTACAAAAATATACGAGTATTCAAGGGCAGGCTTTAAGATGGCTTAGATCCTTCCTGTTTGATCGCTACCACTTTGTTTATTTAAAGAGGGAGTCACCTCAATTATCACCAGTAAAGTATGGAGTACCACAAGGATCTATCCTAGGTCCTCTGCTATTTTCAATATACATGTTGCCCCTTGGTAATATTATTAAAATATTCAGGATTAGTTTCCATTGTTATGCTGATGATACTATACTACATATTTCAACAAGACCAGATGAAACTACCTAAGTTACCTAAATTATCTAAGCTAACAGAGTGTGTTAAAAATGTAAAAGATTTGATGACCAATAATTTTCTCCTATTAAATTCAGATAAGACCAAAAAACAGTACACAGAATCTCTTGGATTATAATTTGCAACTAGGCGGATGTACTGTTACTTCCTCTACAGTCAAAAATCTGGGTGTTACAGTGGGTACGGAAAGTATTCAGACCCCCTTAAATTTTTCACTCTTTGTTATATTGCAGCCATTTGCTAAAATCATTTAACTTCATTTTTTTTCCTCGTTAATGTACACACAGCACCCCATATTGACAGAAAAACACAGAATTGTTGACATTTTTGCAGATTTATTAAAAAAGAAAAACTGAAATATCACATGGTCCTAAGTATTCAGACCCTTTGCTCGGTATTTAGTAGAAGCACCCTTTTGATCTAATACAGCCATGAGTCTTTTTGGGAAAGATGCAACAAGTTTTTCACACCTGGATTTGGGGATCCTCTGCCATTCCTCCTTGCAGATCCTCTCCAGTTCTGTCAGGTTGGATGGTAAACGTTGGTGGACAGCCATTTTTAGGTCTCTCCAGAGATGCTCAATTGGGTTTAACTCAGGGCTCTAGCAGGGCCATTCAAGAACAGTCACGGAGTTGTTGTGAAGCCACTCCTTCGTTATTTTAGCTGTGTGCTTAGGGTCATTGTCTTGTTGGAAGGTAAACCTTTGGCCCAGTCTGAGATCCTGAGCACTCTGGAGAAGGTTTTCGTCCAGGATATCCCTGTACTTGGCCGCATTCATCTTTCCCTCGATTGCAACCAGTCGTCCTGTCCCTGCAGCTGAAAAACACCCCCACAGCATGATGCTGCCACCACCATGCTTCACTGTTGGGACTGTATTGGACAGGTGATGAGCAGTGCCTGGTTTTCTCCACACATACCGCTTAGAATTAAGGCCAAAAAGTTCCATCTTGGTCTCATCAGACCAGAGAATCTTATTTCTCACCATCTTGGAGTCCTTAATGCGGGCTTTCATGTGTCTTGCACTGAGGAGAGGCTTCCGTCAGGCCACTCTGCTATAAAGCCCCGACTGGTGGAGGGCTGCAGTGATGGTTGACTTTCTACAACTTTCTCCCATCTCCTGACTGCATCTCTGGAGCTCAGCCACAGTGATCTTTGGGTTCTTCTTTACCTCTCTCACCAAGGCTCTTCTCCCCCGATAGCTCAGTTTGGCCGGACGGCCAGCTCTAGGAAGGGTTCTGGTCGTCCCAAACGTCTTCCATTTAAGGATTATGGAGGCCACTGTGCTCTTAGGAACCTTAAGTGCAGCAGAAATTTTTTTGTAACCTTGGCCAGATCTGTGCCTTGCCACAATTCTGTCTCTGAGCTCTTCAGGCAGTTCCTTTGACCTCATGATTCTCATTTGCTCTGACATGCACTGTGAGCTGTAAGGTCTTATATAGACAGGTGTGTGGCTTTCCTAATCAAGTCCAATCAGTATAATCAAACACAGCTGGACTCAAATGAAGGTGTAGAACCATCTCAAGGATGATCAGAAGAAATGGACAGCACCTGAGTTAAATATATGAGTGTCACAGCAAAGGGTCTGAATACTTAGGACCATGTGATATTTCAGTTTTTCTTTTTTAATAAATCTGCAAAAATGTCAACAATTCTGTGTTTTTCTGTCAATATGGGGTGCTGTGTGTACATTAACGAGGAAAAAAAATGAAGTTAAATGATTTTAGCAAATGGCTGCAATATAACAAAGAGTGAAAAATTTAAGGGGGTCTGAATACTTTCCGTACCCACTGTATATTAGACAGCAACTTGTCTTTTGAAAATCATATTTCCCATGTTACAAAAACAGCATTCTTCCATCTTAGAAACATTGCCAAGCTACGAAACATGTTACCTGTTTCTGATGCAGAAAAGCTAGTTCATGCTTTCATGACCTCTAGACTGGACTATTGTAATGCACTGCTAGCTGGTTGTCCTGCATCTTCAATAAACAAGCTACAGGTAGTTCAAAATGCAGTGGCTAGAGTCCTTACCAGGTCAAGAAAATATGATCATATTACCCCAATTTTACAGTCTCTTCACTGGCTACTTATTAAGTTCCATATCAATTACAAAATATTACTACTTACTTTTAAGGCCCTTAATGATCTAGCTCCTGTGTACCTAACTAGTCTTCTACCACACTACAATCCATCACGCTCCCTAAGGTCGCAAAACTCTGGACTCTTGGTAGTTCCTAGGACAGCAAAGTCAACTAAAGGAGGTAGTGCTTTTTCACATTTGGCTCCCAAACTCTGGAATAGCCTTCCTGATAACGTTCGGGGTTCAGACACACTCTCTCGGTTTAAATCTAGATTAAAGACACATCTCTTTAGCCAAGCATTCACATAATGCATCTTATAATCTTCTACTGCAGTTATATCTGATCAAATGCACATTATTACTCTTTTGCTTGGGTTGAACACATCATTTTTGCTTGGTTGGAACAGCAGCTATGCTAATTTCATCACTATTTGCTTCTCTGTTTCTGCCACAGGATTGGCATCCCGAGGCGACTAGAATTACAGAAGCTTCAGTCTGGATCCAACCCTTACGAAGACCTGAGATGACCTCAGAAAATTATGTTATTTTTTTTAATGACCTCAGAGGACCTCAGATGATGCCAACCCTCAAACAACATACAAAGCTACCAAACTTTGCTATAAGTTTAATCGCAACATATAATCATTGCTGTTAATAGTGTTCACCGTCTGTTTGATTACGTCATTAACTAACTGCATGATTTTTACTGTATGATTTCTGCCATATAGACATCAACTTCACATACTCACCACTGATAAGCTACTATTAAAAACTTGAATTTTCTGTAAAGCTGCTTTGCAAGAATTTGTATCGTGAAAAGTGCTATAAAAATAAACTTGAATTGAATTGAACTTGCATATCCCCCACAGCGTGTGTGCCTGGAGCGCTCTGACAGGTCACAGAAAGCCTGCGTTGTGCTCATGGTTCAGCCGGGCGGCGGTGAGGGGAAGAGGGCGGTGGCGCATGTGAAGATATGAGCGCTGCTGGCTTCCTGTGGCCTGTATTTATAGACGCGTGTTTCAGTGCACAGCAGCTTCAGGAAGTCAACCAGTAGAGACGAGAAGCTGAGGTGAAAATGTGATGATCGATGTGATTCAGAGCCTGAGAGCAAGACATGAGAAGAAAACGTTCTGATTAATACTGCTAGAGGTGATTTAACTCTCACTGGGATTGACTGCACTGTCTGCGTGGATAAAAATCATTGGAGCATTAAAATGAATTCCCTTTCAAAACTGTCATCTGGCCTCATCAAAAGCCAGTTTAAAGATGAACCTCTAAAACCTGCTATTGTTCACAAATAAAGCTTAAGCTTTTCAGAAATGGGACTGTCATCCATTATAGAAATGTTGTAAAGGTGGACCGTCATAAATAGAGTGTAACCATAAAATGCAGTAAATATAAACAAACGGTTGGCAGGAGCGTCTAGCTTTGAACTGAGTACATCAGAGAATCAATGTGAAAATGTGCTACATTTACTCATTTTCTTTTGTAACCCTGTGTCTCTGAAACAGAGTGTTGTGCACTTTTCCATGGAGGATGTTGAAAGCATATCAGATCAGATGAGATTAGCAGCATTTATGAAGTATCAGCATGTCATTTTAATGTTTCGTATATATATTGAGGTTTTAAAAAATGGCTTTTGGGTCTCGTGTTTCCCGTCTGATGGAGATAAGACTCTCTCAATTCACAAAAACTGCTGACTTCTTATCGTTCATCTAAACGCCTGAGAAAATCAGATAGAATCTGAACGTTGTGACCACAAACACACACACACACACACACACACATACACACACACTTCCTGACAGTTAACAGAGTGTCGCTCACAGCATCGCAGTCTGTTTTCAGCCGATAATGTGACATCTGTCTGTCTGTTCAGTAATGAATCAGTGGTCTGACGCAGCAGAAAGCAGTAGTTACTGGAGGAACAGGACGAGGGCCATCCGTCCCCCACTGTGTATCATCAAACTTGCATCACGCTGTAATTGATTTTCCTTTTCACTTTGACGTGGAGAATTGCCCTGCATAAATTGTCACTGCTGAGCACCATTACACACGCACACACACTTGTCTCTGAATGTGATGAACACGAGTTGTCGGTACATCAGTGTTTAGTTACTGACCTGAGATCAGTGTTTTATCATCAACAGACTCAATGCAAACAATGCTGATAGACTGGACAGTTACACAGAAATGAGACAGTGATGATCCAGCTAAATATTCTCAGAACTCATGAGAAGAATGTTCTCAAACAAGCATTCTTCCAGTAATGTAAACAGAACATTCATTCAGTTATCTGCTCTTTAAAAATGTTGTCCAAACATTAGCACAAAAACATGGACTGTTTACTTCTGAAACATTTTAGTTGGATGTTCATCTAACAGTTTTTAAAAATGTTACATGCTACCCGTCTAGGGTTGAGGAGCTAGTAACAAAGAAAAGAAAATAAAAAAAAAGAATAATCCAATTAATTTAAGAAAAAGAAGAAAAAAAAAAATCACCATTCTGGATGATCAATCCTTCTGTCCCAGAATCAACACAACAACACTTTACAGAGAAAGAAGACTGTTTTAATTTGAAAGTGAAAGTATAACAAATCACAAACAAAATAACCACAACAGTGCTTGTAATTTCAATAAGGAAAAAATGGGGAATAGTAACTTCAGAAGAGGGCTCAGCCAAAATAACAAACAAAACTTAACTAACTGACCCAAAGATCTCTAAATTACCTAACAAAGAAAAATATTTAAGAAAATAAATTGCAAATAACTTCCCTCCCTCCTTAACTACCCATAAACAGAGGAAAAAGAGATGTTCAAACAAAAATGGCACCCTCCCCCTACATACCCCTGCATTCCAGTATAATGTGGAACTTTACCATATTATGATTAAGTTAAAGTTGAAGCTTATTTACTTTCTGCTTAGCAATACATTGAAAATACATTGAAAGATAAAAAAACAATACAAATATACCAGAAAAATATAAAAACAAAATTTTCAATATAAATTCAATAATACTACTCCAAAAAAATAAATAAATAAATAAAACATATACATTTGCACATATATACATATATGACTGTCCATACATAAGCAAAATATACATCCATTCACACACACACATAAACATAAAAAGTTTTGAAACATACTAGTGCAACTGCAAAAAGGACCCTAAACATCCACATTAGATTCACTGAACAGACTGATACCAAAAGGAATGGTAGAAATAGCATTACATTTTGTCCTTGCTTTGAATAATGTCAGATTGCTTTGCTTCCTATGAAGCCGACCAGTTTTTTCAGCCCTGGTTGGTGGAAAAAGATCATGAAGAGGATGGTCTTTCTGGACCGTCTTTTGCATTAATTTGATGGTGGCTTGCTCTTTCCGACCTTGTAAATCAGGTAGATGTATTGATGTGTCGGTAAATCTCTCAATGATTCGTTGTGCTCTCTTTTGCATGCTTTCCAGCAAAGCTGCTTGCTTTTTTGTGCATCCAACTAACAGCACAATATTAACCACATTAACCATAATGTTACCTTAATGTTCACAAAACCAAAAAAATAAAAATAAAAATAACTTTTTAAAACTTTTTAAATAAACTAGACCTTCTGAGTATTAAGACAGCATTCTGAAACAATGTTATCATAAGAAGAACATTAGCAAAGTGTTCTTAGAACAGTTAAAGACCCTTAAAGCTGACGTGTGTCCTTTCAGATGAGAGTTTCTTTCTCTCTTTTAAATTCGGAGGTTGTCACAAATAATCCAAAAGCCCGGCTTTAATCACATCTTATTGGCTCCTGTTTTTTTGTTTTTGTTTTTTTATGTTAAAATACTTTCAAGACATTCATTTGTTTGCTTGAGCAGCTAGACATGTCAATCATGTGAATTAAGGCGGGGCTATGTGTTTGACTGACCAATGACAGATAGGAGTGTGCTTGGGGAAAAAAAGTAAAAAAAATAAAGAAAAAATTAAATAACATAAGATCAGCTAATATCTGTTCATATAATCAAAACATGTTTTGCAAATCAAAAGCTGAACAGTAAAAATAGCACAGATTGCTTGTCATTTCTGCGCGTGTGGATTTCCCTGAAGTTCAGTCTGATTATTTTACGCAGGTCTCTGCAGGGCAGCTGGTAAATTGGCGAGTGAGAAATATTATTTTGTGAGTTTTTCTGTCCGTAACCCCCACTCTCAACACTCACCCCTGCAAATGAAGCTCTGTCTGTGTTAACACTGTAAATAAAGTATTCATGAATTTATTTGCAAGTGAAGAGTGCTTCACTTAATTATCTCACAGAACAAAGTTAATGCGCTTCATTCCTGTTCTGCATAATGAGAGCACGAAATCTTTCCCTTTTTAATTTTTCTTCTCAGTATTGGCACTATAGGCTGCCGTTCTGGAGATTTTTTATGGTCATTAATATACTGTGGAACAGTTCAGAGGTCATTAGGAGATTCTTAATACAAACTGATGTTATTGAGTTCATTTTCATGAATAAATGAATGAAAAGAGACTTCACAGCCATTAAATTATAAATGTAATCAGGCAACATGCATTTGATTTGTTAAATGAAATCCTGATTGAAGCACTAATGAGTCTGCTCCTTTAAACAGACGTGGGTTGTGAAGTGAATGCTCGGTCTTTAGTAAATCTGCTCTTCCCGTCCACCTGAAAGCACTGCGGATTTACTTTGGTGTAGTATGATAAATCTGAGTGTCTAATTCAGGTACTCTCTTCTAGTCAGCTAAACCAAACTGGACTGAAAATGATTATGAATAAAGCAGACATATGTCTGATGAACTGAAATGATGACCTAAACGTCATAATTATGGCTTCTGTTCTGTCTGCGTGTGCGTGTGATTTAGGTGATTTATGAGGACATTTCCCCATGTCCCCACTTTTCAAAAAGCTTATAAATCATACAGAATGAGTTTTTTTGAGAAAGTAAAAATGCAGAAAGTTTCCTGTAAGGGGTAGGTTTAGGTGTAGGGCGATAGAAAATACAGTTTGTACGGTATAAAAACCATTTTCACAAAAACAAACGTGTGTTTTTGTGCGTGCGTGTAGAGATAGAGAGACATTCATGAGTAAGAGTTCAGTATATATTGACAGTATATGATTTGGTTTATAGGACTGATGCTCTCTCTTTTATGAGAGAATAACAGGATTTCTGAGTGATGAAAACAGCTTGAACTCAATATGGCACAGTATATCCTAATAGACTGTTATTAGGAAAGCCAGAACATTTCTCATGCTAAACGAAATCTTACTTCATAGATCTGACTGGTGATTTTCTCTGGTTTAAGTGCTAGAATAAATATACAGAAACACAGCATATGATTATTAATAGTAAAAGGTTTACAGTCCAGTTTAACCCGTTTAAATACAGTATGCTTTAATTTACTTACATTATTCAGCGCTTTAACACGTAATGGAGGAGCAAAAAGTTTATTGCACGTTTAGAGTTTTTAATGAGTTTTGTTTTCTCGGTTTTGTCCTTTGTAATGACACAAATGCAGCCAACCACAAAATGATATGAACCAAATTTTATTTTGGCAACTTAAATATTCTTCATGCTCCTCAGAGCTAACTCATTAGCAAGCTGCTTCAGCAGTCGTATAAATAATTCTGGTCCTTTTTATTGTGAGACTCACCAGCAAAGCCAGCGTTTGGTCTTGGTAACTGTAGTCTCTAATTATGGCAGTGCCACTGTATTTGATCATGCTAATGCACTCTAATAAACAATGGCTGGTTTAAGACATCACTCAGTGTGAGAGAGCTTGTTTCAAAACACCGTTCCAAATTAAGGGAGATTCTTTAAAAAGATGGGGGTTTTTATTATTATTAATTAGGTCACCATCTCTGGTGGAGTTTGTTTCAGACTTCACAATAAAGACCAGAGTTTCTTTCTCTCTTTTAAATGCGGAGGTTGTCAGAGATAATCCAAGAGTCTGACTTTAATCACATCTTATTGGCTCCTGTTTTTTTAATTAAAGACATGTTTCACTTCATTTCACTGTGCATATTTATCAAAGCAGCAGGAGGCCGTGCTGCGGATCTGTGGAGGTGAAACTGTTCCTCCGTCAGAATCAGAGAAACCTGTCAAAGAATCTTCGTTAGGTGTCGTTACCGCGGATCACAAAAGTGCTGTTAGCTTCTCCATGCTTCTAGTCCTTGTTTGTCATTGTAAGCTCTGGACCGAGTCAAGTTGACTTTCATTTACCTGGATCCTCTCCTGCTGAACAGTTCACACAGAGCTGATGATGCTGTGATCCATCCATACATGCTTCATTCTGCTCTTACTGTAAGATAACTGCAATAACACATGCAATCTGTATCTTCTAAGCTCTGTGGTATAACGAGGAAGGTCTGAAGCACATCCAGTTAGCATTTAGAGAAAAAATACTTAGGATGCGTACAGCTGATGCGTTGGTGAATCTATATAATTTTCCAGTCTTGATCATGTGGAGATTGTGTAAAATCAGGCCACACTTGAGCAGCGTCCGTGTCTCTCAGATCATTTCTGATCGTAACTGCTATCATTTACACCACCATCCTGACCGTCTGCCTGCAAATGACATTTTTAGGGATGACTGCAGTGTGATCAGATCCAGCGTGGACACCGTTCACCTCTTCTAGCATTCTGTCACTTGCGTTTGAAGGCGGCCTGGTCTTTTACACACAGTTTCTCTATAGAGACGTGGAAAAATCACCCTAATGATGTCTGGTCATCAAAATGAGGACCTGTTCACTGCCACAGTTCACATACAAACACTTTCCCCTGCAGAGTGTCCACTTTTGGCAGCAAAATTCATTCCATGTCAAAATATAATGACTATTGATCTCATTTTTGATCAGGCTTACAGAAAGATATCAGCAGTCCAATGAGAACATCCAGTCATTCAGCATTAGAAGCTACTATCGTAAGTGACTTGTTGAGAAGATTTAGAAATTCAGCTCAACCTGATGCGGTCATGGTCAGTTGAAGTGAAGGAGAAATGTAGCTGGCTCTAGTTGCAGCCGTTTTATTAAAAAACAAAAGACAAACAAGATGAAGTGCAAACTAACCAAAGCAATGATGGAAACGGACAAATAACTGAACCAAACTCAGGGCTTAAATAAACAGAGGAAAGATAATTAACAGAGCTATTCAGAGCTACAGGCAGGTGATGGAAACAATGAGTTATTATGAAAACAAACTAGTGGCGGGAAAATGGGAACAAACAAAACTATCTAAACTAAACATAGGAAACAGACAGAATGTGACAGATACATCTGGACTTTTAGGTTCTCTCAACTATTACAATTGTTCTAAATAAAACTGCTTTGTTTTGTCTCTTTGAATTTGTTTGTTCACTCAATGCTAAATTCCTCATGCAGCTACAGATTTCTTATTCAACAATTTTTCGATTATTAGGTAGCCACATATACACTGTAAAATCGGCTGCTCACTATTCACTTATTTACACTTATTCAAAGTCTTCAGGCGTCAAGCGAGTGTGTGAGTGACAAATCACAACTTAAACAGAAGAAGAGAGAGTAATGAGTGATTCATAATGAGTAATGTGTACTGATTGATAGAATGAGTGAGCGTATGACCTGAGAGAGACGGCGGTGTCTTGACCACACTGTATTCAGTGTCATCACTGATATTTGCTACTTATTGTCAACAGAATGTTCAAAAGGGACCATCAAAATAAAGTCTTACTGTTCGGCGTAATGGATTTTCTACTGTGCAGTCTGTATTTTCGATCCCCTTACCCTAAACCTACCCCTCACACAAAACAGGCATTTTTTTTAATTAAAAACAAAAACAGTTTAGTGTGTTTTTTAATGGGGTCATATGATGCGATTTCAAGTTTTCCTTTCTCTTTGGAGTGTTACAAGCTGTTTGTGCATAGAGAAGATCCCTGAAGTTGCAAAGACTAAAGTCATAAAACCAAAGAGAAACCAAAAACCACAGCTCGCATCTCTACGTCACGGTGTGGGGAGATTTGCAAAACGCCGCCTAAACGTATACACAATGAAAGGCGGCGGGACTTTTATTCTCACTGTAGTATTGTTGCTGCCGCTGGCGTCATGTTCTGGAGACGCTGTGTTTCATTGTGAAAGAGAAACTACTTTCTTTGGGATTCCAAAAGAGGACACAGCTAGAAATCAGTGCTTAAGTTGTATTTACAACACTGTTCCAGAACAGTTCAACCCAAATATTCGAGTGTGTGCAGCACATTTTACGGAGGACTATTTCCTATAGTAACAATGCCAGCTGTGCTCAAAGACTGTTTCTATAAAGTGGGGCAGTTCCAGCTTTGCAAGGACAGTCTGGCGCTTCTGACTCACAGCCTGTAAGTATGTTTCCATATTTAAAGAATTTGCCACTGACGATTCAAACGCGAGTTTTGAGCTGTGTAGAGTAGTACTTGTTGTTTGTCGTTTCTCCGATCACAAACGCAGACATGGTAATGTTTACATGGCAAGATGCAACGCGACGCATAAAAAGACAGTATAAGTCATTATAATCAGTAATTATGTCCCCACTGGAAGCAACAAATGCCTCATTTATAATGGGTTTTATTGTTTTAGTCTCATCGCGCCGGGACAAGGCATCACAATACGGTAAGGGGCGTAACATTTCCGTCTCACGCTTGAGGTATTCAGCCAATCACAACGCACTGGATTGCTGGCCAATCAGAGCACACCTCGCTTCTCAGAACGATGAGCTTTGTAAAAATCGGCACATTTCAGAAAGGCAGGGATTAGAGGAGCAACAATAATGTACAGTATGTGGAAAATAATGTGTTTTTTGAACCTTAAACCTCATAAACACATTGCATTACACCAAATACACAAAATAATGTTCTTTTTAGCAACGTCATATGACCCCTTTAATCCATTTGGTTTATGAGGACACAGTAAACTAGTAAACACAGTAAACTATATTTATGTTTTATGTTGTTTATTGTAATTGAAAATCACATTGAAAGTCATTACTTTCAGTTATCTGTGAGCTAAATGTGCTGTAAAATGGCAGGTTCAAATGATGTAAAACGAGTATGTTTGAATAGTGTTCCTCGTGAAATGTCTACGTGTTCCACCCCATGTGACATCTGCTTTTATATAGTATTGGGGTCACGGGGGGCAATGAGTGCTGTAACTGTTAAAGCTGCTTTGAAACAATCTGTATTGTATAAATCACTATATAAATGAAGCTCACTTGACAACTTGACATATAGTTCAACCCTATGGGTAAGATGTAATAAAACAAGGCAAAGCGCATCTGGACTAGTCTAAACCAACAATACAAACTGCAGCGCAGTAATTATTAAAGATAATGAGTCACATTCAGAATGCACTTAAAGACCTGAGAGAGCACAATGCTTGTGTTTGAGGCGTGAGCGTAAAGCCAGCGAGCATGAGAACATGTACATATCGCCGTATACATGCTAACTAATGAAGCTTTTGTTTTGATTAGGCCAAATGTGTTAAACAAACACTTAGAAAAGGACAGAAGAGTGTATCACAGACAGTTTAGTGGCATCCAAGGCTTTAGTCTCTTGACACACACACACACACACACACACACACACACAGCAGCGCTCATTACATGTATTATGCTAATAAGCTCAAGCGGCTGAGGATAATAATACATTTGCATCATGTTGATGGCCAGATCTGCACTAAACAGCAACCAAACCCTGAATCTGCCTTGATCCAATCTGAAAGGGCTGTCATTTCTGGGGATTTAATCTTGACTGCTTTCAGTTTGGTTTTTAATCATCAAATAAACATGCAGACTAAATATAGTTTGCGAAAGCGCAGATTGTTGGACACACAAACAGAAGCGCTGTGTAGTTTAGCTTGAAAACAAGAGAAATGATTGCAGCCAAAGCCATTTCACAACAATTTCAGCAAGATGGAACTTGATTGCTGAGACATCACAGCTACTTTAGAAGCTTGTTTACTTTACATTCGAGTTCTTACTGAAATCGGATTGATTTTATGTGTTAAACAACGGTAGTCCAGCTGCTAAATATACTGCAACAGACTGACTTTGAACAAGATTATGTGGCTCAAATGCAGTCGGACTCGATTAAACGGTTATTTTGAGAAACTGTAAAATTGCAGCACACTGTACTTTCATCAGCCGGATCCAAGACAGTAATTACTGCGCTTACTGAACACATTATATAAATTCATTACCCAGTATTTTTGACCATCTTGATTCCAGCTATAATCTGAAAAGCACAGTTCCTGCTGATGGGAATGTAATTTCTCAGTCAAACATTCACACAAATTTGATGCAAAATGACTGTCCATCTGTTGAGTTTCAGCATCACAGCATTAACAGGTTTATAAAGGAAGCATGCAGTCTCAGAGAGAGTCCAGATGAACCTCAACATCACTGAACACTGAGAGACACAACACTGAAAACAGTAAGCGCACAGTTAGTGTGTCTGGGTAAATAGCACACAGTGTGTGCTGCTGTAAAGTAACCTTTCATTCACACACATCTGCCTCTCCAGATACAAAAACTAACAAACAATAAACATTATAATCACAGCAGACAAACACGTACATTTCGTAGTCATTGTACACTCTCAGAAAAAAGGTCAAAAGCAGTCAGTGGGGCGATACCTTTTCAAAACGTGCACTTTTGAACCTTATTTCCTTTATGGTGTATATACATATTAGTATCTTAAGTGTACATAAAGCGCACAGTAAAGTATCACCTCAGTGACAATTTTTTTTCTGAATGTAATATTTCTGAACTTGTGAAATCAAATGCTTTAATCATCTCTACTCCGTATAGACAGGTGTAACAGTGCATAGTCTACACGATGCATGAGCATCCCTGAACTGTTGAATAATGTCAGTGCAAAAAAAACAATAAAAACAGTCCGATTATTCAGACGATCTCATGCAGGATTTCACCTGTCCTTCAGATTCTGCATTTGACTCTTGTAAACAATCACTCATGCGTTGAGGATTCCTCACAATCCCATTCAGGATCCCAATTCAATATCAGAAATTACATCGTGTGTAACATGGGAAAATGCAGTAGAGCATTTTAGAATAAAAACACATTATTTCCACACGTGTCATGGGTTAAGTCATGAAAATGTTCAGACTCAAGCAGAACCTTCACCATCAGTGAGCTGAGACACAAGCACTGCATATTTGTACTGTATATACACTCTTAAATATACAGCTTCCAAAAGTGTGTTTTTGCAGTGATGCCATAGAAGAACCATTTTTGGTTCCCCAAAGAACCCTTCAGTGAACAGTTCCTAAAAGAACCATTTTGAAGAACATTTTAGAAATCTAAAGAACTTTTTTCGACTATAAAGAGCATTTTCTGCATTTGAAAGGTTGCATGGATGTTTAAGTTTCTTCATAGAGCCATTGATGCCAATAAAGAACCTTTTTTTTAAGAGTGTATGTCAATTTTTCTCCCGGTTTCTGCTAAAAATGTTATTATTTTTAATGAAACGACAGTCCTAAACTATCTAACATTAAAACATGAACTTTGAAAACTCAACAACTACTTCAAGCGCATCAGACACTCGTCATGTGTGGGTCTCTCGTGCTGAGCTTCATGATGAACACATGAACGTGACTGGATTGTGCGGAGAATCACACACACAAGCACTGATCTGGGCTAATGGGGGATGATGGGACGTGTGGCCCCGGTGCCCGTCGATCTGAAAGGTCCCGCACATAAACGGGATTAATGCAGAACCCCGCCGGCGATCATTACACATTCTCTTTAAAGCGGGCACCACAACTCCAAATAAGCATTTGGCCTGCCATTTGTAAATTATTCAAAGCAGAAAATTGAAAGTAAAATCGCAGAGGGAGTGGATTTAGGAAGAAGAGGAGGAGGGGAGCTCGACAGAAACAGATAAACTGGAAAATCTCAGAGAAAGGATCGTCTCAAAGCAGACGGGAACGGGTTCGGCTGTATGTGTGAGGTTTTTAACACCTCCAGTTATATGAAATTCAGCCTTGTCTAGTTGTAATAACTGTTCACCACATGCTGCATGCAATTAGTCAGCTTGCAGACACACAAGCACCATTTTATTCTCATGTATTTCTTACATTTGCACACCAGTCTGAGAGCACTGAACATCTCGTTTAACGCTGGAAATCAACTGTGAGGATTTTAAAACGTTAAAACTTTATGAAGGGAAATGATTATGGTTTCAGATTTTGTCACTATCCAAATTCAATCCTTTGTCCAAAGAGACCAGGGGTCCGTTCCTCATACGTGAATTACTCAGTTAGCTGGACTTTATTGCTGACGATTTGATTTATTCGTGAAGGAACAATTATCTCATAATTTTATTACAGTCACACACACATGTACAGTTTGTCTGAGCCGTGCATTAATTTGAACAATGAGCTTTAATGCAGTGCTTTGATGGGAGATGCAGACTCACTTCTCAAATCTCAAAATGCTTTTATGACACACAGTTCATTTAAACACGGTCATGAATAGCAAATCCACTTCAAAATTAAGTGAACTGCTAATTACAATATCTTGACATTGGAAAAATGCAAAACCTGCACAAAACTAGAAATTATGAAGAATCATTTAAAAAAAATCATTGGTAATCATTTAAAAAAAAACTGTTACCAATTTTATTTGTCTGTTAGATCTTTTATGTCATTTTGCTCACTTGGCTGTTTCCTTGATCTTAATTATATGATATAATTATGTTGCTGTCTTGCCGCCAGCCAATCACTGCACTGCTGATCATGGTTTCGAGTATCAATATATCTGTCCTCTCCAATGAACATAACACCACGAGTAATCTCAGACAACGTCATCCAGATATTTTAATCAAATGCACAAAATTCTTTGAAGAACCAAATTAGCCAGAGATCAGTTATTACAATTAAAAGATGTGGCATCTGTCAAATCTTCTCAGATGTATGAAGTGAGGTACGAAGAATGGACCCCATGCAGCACAGAAAAAAATAGTCAATTTTATTATCTGTTTGTGTCCATACTTATTCTGTCACCAGTGCGCTTACAGGTCAGAGTTATTATAATTATCTGAAACTAAAAACATAAGCATGTATAAAAGCATATACCATTAATTGAAAATAAAATTAGTTATCGCATTATTTAGTAAACTGAAATAACTGAAAATTTATATAAATTATAGAGAGAGAGAGAGAGAGGACAAAATCACAGCATATTACTAAACTTCACCTAAAATTAACCTCATAAGACCCGGAAAAAAAAGTTTTAGGATTTTTTTTTTTTTTTTTCTCCATGTCTTTACATTGTTTAGAGCAGTGGTTCTCAACCACATTCCTGGAGGACCCCCAACACTGCACATTTTGCATGTCTCCTTTGTCTGACACACCCATTTCAAGTCTGTGAGTCTCTACTAATGAGCAGGTGACCTGAATCAGGTGTGTTTGATTAAGGACACATGCAAAATATGCAGTGTTGGGGGTCCTCCAGGAATGTGGTTGAGAACCACTGGTTTAGAGTATTAGAAATAATGTAAAAAATATTTCATTCATAAGTTATGCTATGTCCTCGGAAGAGGACATCGGGACTCAATTTCTTTAAAAAATAAAAATAAAATAGACATGAATGAACATGCATAGGCAAAAACAATTCATTTTTTAAATCACCAATACATTTTTAATTTAAGATTTTTTATTTTTTTTTTACCAAACTTTGTATAAAGATGATTCTCAACTATGTTATAACAGAATGATTCAATATACCATTTTTCTTTCTGCAAAATGTGTGTAAAATGGCCATAAATGGGTTTTCTCATTATATACAATGCATCTATAAACTAAATCTAATTTGCATATTAATGTGTTTTTGGGGCAACATGCAATGAAAAAAAGAAGTGTAATAATGGGAGTAATAATTGACAAGATTTTCATAATAATAAATAATATTTCATAGAATATTGAAATGTAATTTCTTTCCCTATTCATTTGTTGTGTCTCCCAAAATGCATAATAAACATGATTTTAGTCCCGGTGTCCTCATATGAGCACATGTATGAAATCAACATCCAGTTTCGTAACAAAGTCATATTTTGATTTGAAACTCCATAACATTTTCCTGAGATGTTGATTTATGACACACAATTTAAAAATTAGACATTTAAATAATTACAAAATATTATCATATTTCCATAAGAGTGTCACTAAATTAATTTCAGACATTTTTGAAGACCAAGGAGAGGGAGTGGTCATGCTGAAACATCAAAACATCTCTGAAAAGCCCTGAATGTGCTCTGTACAGGACATCCAGTCTTAAAACTGTGGCATGTAGAGTCTCAGAGAAATTCACTAAAATATGAAATATATGTCTCACATACTCTGTGTAGCAATGCATGCTGTGAAATTAAAGGTTAGTTGAGACGCACACAGAACACCTCCAGAAGCATCTCAACACAGAGAGAGAGTATATGAGGAAACATGAACAGATGCTTCACAAATAACACATCCTTCATTTCTGTCCAATTAAGCAGAGGCCAATTACACCTTAATTAGACAATATACTCTTCATACAACTCTCACACGTTTCCTCAGGTAGACCTAACATAGACTGCAGATAAATTCAGAGTAATTGTTCTGTACGGTGAAACCGATCATGAGTTTTTTTCAAAGGAGAGACTGTAAAAAACAAGAGTCTTCAGCAGCGGCCCATTCTTCACCTTCATCCAGCGAACAAAAGCAGAGACGCGACCAGAGCCTCTACAGCGATGAGCTTTGATGAAATATAGTTGAAGGGGAGCGGCTGCGTTTCACTCACACCATGTCTTTGTCATTTATTAGTAATGGAACACAGAGACCTTCATAAATAAGCGAGCGTTCTGTCCGTTCCTCAGCGCTGAAGTATTACGCTCGCTCTGAGTAATAAATGTTATTACCCAGGTTATTACCCTGTGATAGAGGCGTGTGCTGAATGCTCTGCTTTCATGCTTCCTCGCTTCATCCCAACCTGCCTTCCTTGAGCTGCGACTCCTTGAGCAGAAAGCAATGCTGTGTATTACCACAAAGCCAAATAACGCCTCGGGTAAATCTCTATCAGTGAGGAACAGGTGTTTGTAAATGAGAAAACTGTCAATCTGCAGCGTTAAACAGAAGCAGTCAGCACTCCTCAGAGACTCCAGAGAAACTCCAGCAAGGCTTATTTCTCCCTGAAGATCCTGTCAAAGCTTCTTTGAGCCTTAAAGGAACAGTTCACCCCAAAACAAATGTTCTGTCTGTATCTCGCTGTTCCAAACTACATTTTCCATGATAGGACAGCTGATGCTCACTGACTCAGTGACTCCAGAAAATCAACCAAAACAAAGCAACTCAACTCTACAACATTTATTTGTGTAGCACTTTTCACAAAACACATCGTTTCAAACCAGCTTCACAGAAATTAATGTTTTTACAGTACAATTAAAGGCCATCCGAGATCTAGATGACTTTCTTATTCAGCAAAAGAGAAACTACAGTTTTAAAGGAAAACATTCTATGATGTTTCTCCATTTAATGCAAGTAAACGGGGCTCAAAGTAGACCATTTATGATAGTCCAAAATCCATATTTAGGCAGGCTAGTAATCCACACAAGCCCAGCTGACAAATAAGGGTCTTCACTAATAAAAAGATCAGTCATTTTCTGAACACAATAAAAATGATATACTTTTAAACTACAGATGTTCATCTTGGTCCAGCTTGGTTTGGTTCACAGCCCTCTGTGTGACAGATGCATGCTGAAAAGTTCACACAGATAAGAACCGCCTCATCGTTTACAAGCGGAGAAGGAGCGCTGCCCAAAAGCTGAATGGCTGTGTGTGTATAATGTGATTAGTCATATTTCAGAATTTATATAAAATAATAAACACTATAAACTAAATGAGACTTGTCTTAGCACTTGCATATTATTGGTCTTTAGTTGATTTTGATTGCTTCCATTGTCCTCATTTGTAAGTCGCTTTGGATAAAAGTGTCTGCTAAATGACTAAATGTAATGTAAATAAACATAATAAAATAATAAAAAGTATAAACAAAGCCTAGGCTATTTTAGTTCCCCTCATACCAAAACAAGACATTTTTAAATGTAATGGTATTCAGAACAGGACAACAATGAAAAATAGAACTATAAAATTATTATATAATATAATGTTATTATTACAAAACAAACAAACAAAAACAATTAAGAGCCAATAATAAAATAAAATAAAATAAAATAAAAACCTTTGTAGACTGAAATTTGATTAACTGAATTTATAATTAGATTTAAAAACTTAAAAAAGCAGTATTTTTGACAGTCGTGATCACAATAAACTGTTGCTCTATTCTCAAAAAGCTGCAAAAAATGCTCTTCCATTTTTTTATTTTTTTTATTTTTTTTCTTTCTTTCTACAGAAACACATCAGCATACGTGTTTGGAACGACATGAGGGTGAATAATGACTGAATCTCTCTTGACCCTTTAATGCCACACTGTAGTCAAATAAATGCTGCTTGATACAAAGAAGAAACACGCGGCGGTTAGCATCGTCTGCTGCTCTTTGCTTTAAAAATCAATAGATTCATTAATCTCCAAAACACACATTCACTTCACAAAAGCCCAGATAATCCATTCAGCGAAACCAAACACAGAAACCGAACACTGCCAATATCACATCTACCCACTCGCTCACTCTCGCCGTCGTCCGTCAAGACCCTTTATAACCGTATATTACAGTGCGGTATATGTGCAGTATGCAAATCAAGCTGAAACAATTAAAGAGTTTTAAGCACATGTGAACGGCTGGCTGTGTGGCGGTAATGTTCCGAGAGGGAATAACTGCAGAGAAATAAAGAGACGCAATGAGAGCGGGCCGCAGAACAAAGACAGAGTTACAGAAGACAAAACGGCCCTGAGATTACAGCATTCTGCGCTAATTCTCCTGACTCGTCCTGTCACAAACAACCAAGATGAATCCAGCTCCGGAGCCACGGTAAAGCAATTACAGAAGCTCCTCCAACAGCGCGGCCCTTGATCGGAGCTCATTAAACACAATGATTCGCCGCTGCCCACGTGCACTTCAGCCGCCGTCTAGTTAGGAAGACTTTTATAATTATGCCGACTGCTGCTTTTTCCCACTGGAGACTGTACCGATGAAGGTTACAGCAATTAACAGCCTCACACACCGCCTGACTTTCACAGGCCTCTGTCTGACCGCTTCACCAAAGAGCCAAGAGTTGATCTGGTTTGCCTCCTGATGTGAGAAAAGACTAAAGAACAGGCCGAACACCTTCAGAAGGAATCACTGAGCCTGATCGTGTCGCATGGAGCTGTTTGATGAATATATCTGATTGTGATGGTCACTGTGGTCTCGTGTGTGTGTGTGTGTGTGTGTGTGTAAGGAGTGTAAAATAGATAATTGATCAATGTCTCAGTGATACACAGCTGTTTTATCTCATAACACACCATAAACTCGCTCTTCTCCTTAAACGAAAAATTAAACTGGCAGGTCAGACAGTCGGAATTGCAAAATGAATCTTACAAAACAAAGTGATATACTATTACAGTTTGTTAATATTATGAATTACATTTCATTTTCTTTCATTCTGTTTTCATTTTAATTTTAGATTAAGTTTTGTTGTGTTTTGTCTATTTCTGTCTTTATTTAGTAGATTAGTAGTTAATTGTACTTTAAGTTTTAGTTCTTGTAGTACTCCGTTGAAATTATTTTTTTTTTACTAAAATGTAAGAATTTTAGTTAGTATTAATGTGTTTGTATTTTTGTCATTTTTATTATTTTTTTTTCATGTTGCTATATCGTTTTCTTTTTTTTTAAAGTTATTTTAAGTACTCCAACTTAATGAAAAATGTTGCCTTAGATAAAATTATAAAATAAGTGTTTTGTTTCAAGTAACGAAATGCTTTATTTAGGGTTGTCGTTTTAGTTGAATATAATAACCTTGGTGATTAATCCTCATTTAGCTGTGTGGTAATTATCTTGAAGCTGATTGTAAGACCCTCTAGACATATAGAAGCTTATGGTCACATTTGTTTGCCATCATTCATGGTCTTATAGGTCATACATTACGAGCGTGGTTGAGTTTTCTGCATTAAACTGATCTAGTTCAAGGTCAACAGCTTCATCACGCATAGGTCACAGTGAGGTCACAGTGAGGTCACAGTGAGGTCACAGGGGTCAAACCAACATCAGCGTCAAACAGAGCTTCAGCCAAACCCGACTGTGTGTGACCTGGACATAGTAACTTAATAAACTTACCAAACCAGCACTCGCTGACCAGACGGACTCTTACCGTCACCTAAACTACATTTCCTGCAGAGTGTTGTGTTTGTTTTAGGCAGCAATAATATTCTCTCTCTCGGTGATGGGAGAACAGACTCAGAGGAGAAAGAGCTTCATTAAAAGTAAATCTCAGAGCTGGAAACAGCTGAGGCAACGAATTTTATGAAGGACGTTCTCACTAAATCACTACAAACCAACAACAAAAGGAATCCATTGAGCAGGAGATACACAATAGAAACAGACTGTATGTAAAGATCATCTATCTTCCCAAATGAAGAGACAGCTTGGCTCTTTGAGAAGACCAGATATCCTGTGGATATTTCACTCTATATTTTATGTTATATTGATCAGGTCAGAACGAATGGCTCGAGCAGCCAGGAGGATCCAGAGAGCGAGGGGCGATCCTAAATTGAGTGGAAAAAGGTTACTGTCAGGGTCAACATCAGCATTATTGAAAATGTCACCCATATGAGCCGGACACTTCAGTTTCACTGACACAGTGCAAACGCACGGGCCATATGTGGCCTTAAAGTCCCGTTTAATTGGAGAATTCCCCGAGTAAATAAAGAAGGTGACATTTCGCCTCCTGTCCGGGTCCAGAATGCTAAACTGACTACTGGCCTGAAATGTCAAGATGGAATAATTTGAGCCGATATTCCCGTCCTACAGTCACCCTTTGCCCTGAGAAAATCACAAAGGTTAAGCTTTCATTTGACAAGCGTTCACCTGAAACAGAGGACGTACACGGTGACCACAGAGAAGCACTCTGAGCTTTTATTAATTAAATATTTAGCATAAAGGGGTCATGTGACCGTGTAGCATACTACTGTTTGAAATGTTTCATAACGTATAAATGTAGGTACTAAGCTAGGAATCCACTCCAGAAACTTTCCCAGTTGGTGCATATAAATGAAAAGACCACCGTATTAATCATATTTAGATATTTATTCTGTGAGGCATTTATTAGGAACAATGAATTAATATTTACCAAAAAATAACTTCTCAAACTCTTCAGAAGGAAGATTTCAAGCACCTCAGTGGCCGGAGCCACTTTGTTAGAAGTTCATTTGTATCGATATAAAGCTCTTGTTCTGAAGCAGACTAACATACCTGTCAAAACACGGCAGAGAAGCGCTGCAGGAGTTCTCTCAGATGATTTGATGTCTGTACATGAAGCTGAATAAAACACGCAGCAGATTCCCAGTATCCTACACAAACACTCTCTGAATGAGAGGTTCTGCTGGTCTCTCAGCTTTATTCCAATTAACCAGCACGCTTGATTAACAAACACACCTTTTGATCGGTTAATGATCAGTTGCATTAGGGGTAATTAGCTGTAAGATTGTGTTCCTCAAAGAAAACTCGTCTAGGCTTGAGAGTAATTAACGGTGGGTACAGACTGCAGGACGGACTCAGCGAGGTCAGCAGATCATAGAAAGTAATAAGTAATATACTTAGTAATATAGTAATAGGTAATTGCATAGATGGAGAATCAAATATATTATTCGAAGATCTTGATTACAGAGTTGTGAAGATCTAATAGATGGTATAATGAGGCGAACGAGCGCTAAAATGAGCTAATTACGTGCTAACGATATCTTTAACGAGGAAATGAAACAATGGGGTCTGCTCCGGAGAGAAGCGGAGTTCATCATGGCAGGCTGGGAGGAGATTTTCTCCACATAAATTTGATTCATAATGCCATCAGAGTGTAATGCTGTATGAAAGAGCTGTGCTATAGGATCCGCTCCTTACACTGACTCTTAAATCAATTAGACCCAGACGCAGGAGTTTAATTGAGCTGTAGTCCGCACTGCAGATGCCATGAAACACAAAAGAGATCTTTTCCAGAAGATTTCCTACAGTGAGCTCCACCGTCCTCAGAGAATCAGCAGTCCGAAGCGGTTATTTCCACACAGGCATGGCAGATTTATCACTGCTATCTGAAGACAACAGCACAACAAATCTTCTGTTTGAGTCCAACAGAAAACAACAGCTGGATCTGCTGGACGTGGGACAAAACTCATGGTGCATAAACTCATGGATGTGATACATGAATGATACAATTGGGGAGCACATAAAGCGATTCTTGCCTCTTTAAGAAGAATCACTTTATGTATTCCCCAATTGTAAGTCACTTTGGATAAAAGCGTCTGCAAAATGACTAAATGTAAATGTAAACAATCTGGTATCTATGCTTCGTTCAGCCTCGACCCCAGCAGCAGCATCACTGCCTCTCGTGATCTGTGCATGAGATGCTGTCATTAGCATTAACTCTTAAGGGGTTAGCGGTCTCCAATCATTGCTCAGGTAATTAATCAATGTTTTTGTTTCATATCATATTTATTAGTCCAAGCATAAATGTTTCCACTTGTCTTAATCGATTAGTTTTTTGCACATCATGTTTCTTGTGCTTGTGTTGTAATTAATCACTTACTAATAGTATGTGCCTGGTGTTCTGTAATTCAATCAAACTATGTTCTGCAGGAAAAAATAATAAATAAATCTTTCCAATTACCACACATAAAAACACATGCATTACGGTGGCCGAGTCCCTGCTGGATTGCGGTAGAGCCGCTGCGGTGTGACTGAATGCTGAAACATGCCTTTATGACTCTGTTTAATGTAAACTAGAGCACTGGTTCTCAATCTGGGGTCCGGGGCCCACTAGGGGCCTCAAGATGCCTTAAAACTATTTAAAATAAAACAAAATAAAACAGTTCACACTGAAGATGTAGGCTGGTGTCTCATTTCTCATTTTAATTAATTTCTTCAACACCTGCCTTTTTAAAAGTCTGACTTCTAAAATTCAGGGACATTTCTATAACAAATAAACATTTTTCTAGTTGTTAAGTGCTAAAGCATTTTATTGGTAGAAATTGTGGAGAAATTGCTATTTTGTGAGTGAAAAATTATTTTTAAAAACTCTGTAACCACAA
This sequence comes from Spinibarbus caldwelli, assembly GCA_039654775.1. Lineage (NCBI taxonomy): Eukaryota > Metazoa > Chordata > Actinopteri > Cypriniformes > Cyprinidae > Spinibarbus > Spinibarbus caldwelli. Next base: position 719,065 of record CM077226.1, on the reverse strand, counting down.
TGACAAGAAAAGTCATGCAAATTCATTTATAATTTAAAATCAGAAAAACATTCAGTTTTTGAAACAGCTTCTGTAATTATTTCAATGAAATTTACTTTATTTCAAGCAATTGTTTTTAGAAATGTAATTTAGTATTATTTTTCACCAGATTATTATATTATCTACATTAATGTATATTAATATTAAAAGATGTAATTAAACTAATTTACATTGCCACTCTTAGTTTGAAAATGAGCTTTCTTTTTTTAAACCAAGTGTCATTCATTCATTTATGGCAGAAGTACCAGAAATATCTCAGGGAGCCTTGAAATATTGTCTTTGACAACGAGGCGCCTCAGAGTCAGAAAGATGAAGAGTTATCTGTGGTGACACAATGAAGTTTTTTAGCTTCAAAAAACAACAGCAAACCTCCAGAAAGATCTAAAGAATCTAATGTTTAGCAAACGAATTCAGTTGGAGAGCATGTTCCTCTTGTTTAACATCTGAAAGGACTCTTCCTATCTGAGGTGAGTGTAAACTGTGTGCTGTTTACAGCCGTGGATTAGAGCTCAGAACAAGGCTTTCTTTGTGTGGGTATTACAGGGCAGCTGCGGGACACTGATCCAAAACCCCAGAGATTACCAGCGCCTGGCCACGCTAACCACCCGCCCCCTCGGAGCCCTGCATCTGTGATTGCTGTCCGACACGAGCTACATCTGCTGTAAACGTGAAGTTCAAATAAAGAACCATAAAACAAAACACAGTTTGTACTGGCAGCACATTTTAACCAGCCCTTATACACAGATGAGCGGGTTCCTGCTACTGGTTAACCAGCCACCCCGTATCCCACCAGTGCAAGAGTGTTTCAATCAAAACAGCAGGTGTGTGATGGCCCCGGGTGTGTTTGTGTGTGTGTGTTTGTCTCTGTGTTGACATTCAGATCTGTATCAAGTGCATTCTGGCAGTTCCAGGTAAAGTCTATGCTTTATGTCACTCGGTAAACAGTAGTTAAATCAGATATGATGAAGCCGTTGTATATAAAACAGAAGATTAATTTGGTGGTTAACTAACAAATCGATGGCCATCTGTCCTGTGAGTGTTACAGCGGATCAGACGCACACTGTCAGGCACAAATGGAATGAACAGTCCATCATAAGAAGCTTTCCAGTATAAATATTAGCATTATCGATTAGACACAGGTGCCTGTAGTTATGGAAACTCATACAGCAGATCACTATGGAAACAGGCTTTTCTTCAGGGTGAGTGTGTGTGTGTGTGTGAGAGAAAGAGAGAGAGAGAGAGAGAGAGAGTGTGTGAGTGTGTGTGTGTGTGTGTGTGTGAGAGAAAGAGAGAGAGAGAGAGAGAGAGAGAGAGAGAGAGAGAGTGTGAGTGTGAGTGTGTGTGTGTGTGTGTGTGTGTGTGTGTGTGTGAGAGAGAGAGCAGATGTTGTGAAGTGTGTGTGAGTGGGCAGCAGGAGTCTGACCCGACCCGGAGCCCACCACCGCCTGTCAGACATCTGACATGAATGCAGTCACACATCCTTCAGTTTTTAATTGATAAAACATTGAATACATCTAGGATTAGGATAATAACAGGGCAAAAGATCAGCTAACACAAACTGAACTCAATGCCATCGCACAGTGTTTTGCCAATACAAATCACTAAGCTACATCAGGCTGATCACATTCAACATTTTTATTCATTCAGTACAGACCACAATCCTTTATCATAGTATAAGTAATGTTAGTAACACAGTTATTGTTGCAACCAAACATTTGTTTATATAATAAATAACTATAAATATAACGCAGATAACTATAACAATAATCTAGTATAAAAAATACACTAGCATTAAAAAGTTTGGGGTAATAATTGTGATGTTTCTGAAAGAAGTCTCTTCTGCTCACCAAACTGCATTCATTTCATCAAAACAACAGTAAAAACAGTGAAATATTATTAGAATTTAAACAGCTGTTTTCTATGAGAATATCTGTTAAAATATTATTTATTTCTGTGATTAAAGCTGTATTTTCAGCATCATTACTCCAGTCTTCAGTGTCACATGATCCTTCAGAAATCATTCTAATATGCTGATTTGCTGCTCAAGAAACATTTCTGATTATTATCAATGTTGAAAACAGTTGTGCTGCACAATATTTTTGTGGAAACTGTGATACATTTTATTTTTCAGGATTCACAGATGAATAGAAAGTTCAAAAGACATTATAAATGTCTCTACTGTCACTTTTGATAAATTTAATGCATTGCTGATGAATAAAAGTATTAATTTCTTGAAAAATAAAATCTTACTGACTCACTGAAACCAAGCTTTTGAATGGTAGTGAAAGAAAGGTGAAAGATGCTTCATTTTTCACTTTTTATTTGAAATACAATGAACACAAAGGAAAAGACCAGATTATTCATAATAAACGAATGAATGACACGAGTTCAGAACTAAAGACACTCAAACTAATATTATAAAACAAGTCAACTAAATTCTAATTAAATTACACACACTTTTGTTCTAAAAAAGTTTGATAGAAACACATTCGTGATGCATATTAGTTAAAATTAATATTAATGTAGAAGGTGAATCTGATCTCGGGGTCAGTTTCACTGAAGAAGTTCCAGTGAATCCAGCATCCAGAACGACACTGAGGGTTAATTATCACAGGACAAGGCACATTTCTGTTAGTGAGAGGATCGAAAGACCATTGTTTTTCTGTCAAATCCAATTAGATTTATAATTAGCTATCAACGATTGCATGCTGTGTGGGGAGCATGGTAGTTTGTTGTGAAAAAAAGTGCAAATAGACTGGTGAACTTGCGCTCTACTATATCAAAAAATGACCGATCTCAACCCAGTCAAAATAAAAGCAATCAGAATCATCCCTCTGGTCTCGAATGGGCCAAAGCTCTTGAGATCCCAACGACTGTCATGACCTGCAGCGGGACACGTAACCCGTCCCACAAGACACGTCAAAAAAAGGAGATGCAAAATCAATGCGTCAAAATTGAATTGAACCTGCCCATCACATCAGTAACATAGGAGCAAAGTTCACAGCGACACACCAATCAGTCAATATGGAATATCAGAGTCCCAGTGAACCTCGACACCAGCGCTTTGCACAACAGCGGATGCGTGTCCCATTGATCTGTGGGTAGGCCGAGGCAGGAGACGTCTTCAGAAGCAGGTGTCAGCATGTGGAGTCTGGCAGAGAGGTTCAGTACCAACGCCACTCATTACAGCCTCTCAGACAGCTCGTGTCCCGGGGAAACTCACACTAACATGCTTCTGAGGCAAGATTAAACACAAAGACAGATGCATATCTGCAGCTCTGACTGACAGCATACCTGTTCTTTCATGAAGAATCGAGCAGAATGTCTTTGAGATGGAAGGTGCCTCTTCAGCAGTGTCTGTAATGGACAAAAATCCTGTGCGTTTGTCAGACAGACTCCATCCCGAACTAAAGAAACTCTCCCATCCAGCCAGAAGTCCTCTGAAGCGTGTTACTCCAAACATAAATCTCATTGAAAAGCCAAAACAGCACAGATAATATTCACTTTATGCACAAATATGAAGCAATAAGGCATTCTCTTTGGACAGCAACACCTGGTCTCCAGCAGCAGGGATTCATCCACGGGAGCACTGATCAGAGACTCGCTGCTGCCTCCGTCTTCAAAAATACAGGCTTCAAACTTTACATCTTTTGTAATCTCAAAGGCCGAGCTTCTTAGATGTTTATGTGTCGAAATGTTACACGCTCTGTGGCGATGCCCTGTGGAGTGTACTGTACTTTCATTTCTTTCTTTCAAACTTAAGGTTTTAACGTACAGTGAAAACGTCTTCCTACATCTTGCTAAACTAGCGTGTGACAGCAGAGACTCCGAGCAGCTGCTGTAATGGTGTTATACCGCAGTCTTTACTCTCGGAGCTGTAATTGCTTGGGCTCAGAGCCCAACACTAGTGCAATATGAAGAAATAGAGAGCAACAACAACAACAACAAAACACAGCTCCAAACACCCACATATCAGCCATTACATCAACAACATGTCCCTCGCCACGCAAAGAAATCGTCTTTTCTATAAAACGCAAGAAGAATGGATGATGTTCTCAAGTTACATGTTTGGTTCAGCAGGAGAAAGTGACTCAAAACAAACAAGCGTTTGGACGTAACTGCTGTTAATCTGTCCAGTCGTGACACGCCGGTCTGTTTACGGCTCTGACATTTCTCTTTCGCCCTTCGCCATGAAAGGACGTGTCAGGATGGAGATGCTCTTCCTCCTCTCCATTAATTAACATTATTTACCGATCCTGGCCTTTGAGAGGACTCAGGAGAGACGGCAGAATCTAAGAGTGTTGATCAGCCAGCCGCCGCTTGAAAAGGGAGCGTTCACAGTAATGCGACAGCCGAACAAGTCTGGAGAATGTCAGAGGCCAAAAGGCATTATCATCCACTCTGACAGTCCGCAAAAGCCATTAGCCCGTCTAAACCTGACAGCTCCCGATCTCGTTACTGCGAGCTGATGCAATGCGAATGCAACGCCGTCTTTCGCTCGTTCCCTCCCACACTCTCTTCTCTGATCGCTCTGGTTGTGCTTGATCTGTGGCTAATCAGCGATGGGTGACCGCAGAGGGACGGTCCGGACCCCCGCTGCTTCACAGCTCCTCTGAGGAGCCCCTTTTTAATCAAAGCGCAGCTGACGGGGCCCCTGGCAACCGTGCCCCTTCCTCTGGCCCCGTGCCCTCCTGCCAGACAATGATTCGGGGCCTCTCGCCTCCAGACTTGATTACATCCATCACGCAAGAGGCTGAAGAGCACAGCATATAAAATCAATCCACAGCACAGCGGAGAACATGGAGGAGGCCCCAGAGCATTCATCATTCTTGCCAACACACGTCTGAGACTCAGCTGTAGAGAAGAACGACACTGAAAGCATGGAGAGGTTAGGACTAGAGTGACGCTGAAAGAACATACTCTTCCTCCTCCACAGACTTTAATAACACACTCATTAACAGTGTGAGAGACCAGTGACGATAGTACGGATGTTAACAAGTCTTATTAATTGAGAAATGTTTGTTGACTTCTTTAGTCACTACAGACCTTAGCCAGGGTAGATCACCTATTTCATTTGATGTGAAATGAAACGAGGCTTTGAAGGATAAAGATAAATCCTGTTCTATATGTTGTACTGTTGCGCATCTGTGTCAATCATTCAGTTGTCACACTGAAACAATGTTTTTCCAGTGGATAAAATATTCTGGAAAATTTGACGCAACATACAGCATGACGTATTGGATGGTCTGTTCTTCTGTTCCTCACAGCCATTCTCATTAAGTATAATGTCTAATATCTGTTTTTTTTTTGGTTTTTTTTGTAATTAAACTGCTCAAACACAGCTTTTGTTGGCTAGTTGCGGACCAGAAAAACAGTTCTAGGTCATTGTTAATCTTGCCAGTGAAATCAAAGGTTAACAAAGGTTTTTTTGTTTGTTTGTTTGTTTTTTTTACAAATTGTACCATGGCATTTTAATATATTGTTGATGAAAATATGACAAGTACAAATAAAGCACTGCAAAATTAGAACAATTTACTTCAGAAAGATTACCCTTTTTTAAAATCCAATCATAATCAATAATGTCAGACATTGGCATTTGAGCTGCGTGAATTGAAATTGAACATTGAATGAACACTGGTAACTGAAACGCTTTACTGGTGGGTTAATTAAAACCAAATTCAACCAAATGCATTCTATGAGATTAGTTAGATAATGCACAAATTAGCTTAATCTAAACTACACAATAGTCAGAATGTGTGTCACATCACATCTGTAAAAATGCACAAAGATACGGAAAATAAATAACTAAAGCACAAAAAAAAAAAAAAAAACTGTTACAACTATTTTCACGTTGTTTTGATACGTTTAAATTAATACATAAATGCATAGAGTCCTTGGTTTAATTTTGCTCTTACCCATCAACTACAAAATTTTCATCTAAAAAAAACCCCTGAAAAACTGACTAAAATGAATGAATATGACATTATGAAACATGGACAAAATTTAAAGGTTATTTTTATTAAAACAAACTCTGGCTGAAGCCAAGAGCAGGTGAGCGCAGCTGCGTGTGAGATGAGAACTGCTGGAGCAGGTCAAACACGAGCCCTGCAGCCGACGATGAACAATCTCCAACTCATACTCCTCGCGTTTTCATTGCAGTCCAGTTCCTGCAGCCAAGACAGTGGCTCAGGAATCAATCCACAGACCCAACAGTAACTGCAGAGCCAAGACGCTGACCCGACTGAGCTGAGGAGTCTGCAGAAACTCACTGTCAGCATCTTACAGCACAAACTCCTGCCTGAGAGAGCCCTCCAGCCCCTACATAACGGCCAACAGCATGAGCAGCTGCGGCCCGTATCGACTGCCTCCAACTGATCTGTGCGGGAGTCATGTCTTTGTTTTCAGTTGAAGTTCATATGGAAAACAGGAGGGAACTGCAACATTCCTGTTATCAAGGAGGGCATGCAAAAACGTAACGTCAGCTTGCGTTCAAGTGAGACCATGCAAATGCTGAATCCATCCAAGCAGAGCCAAACACATGAAAGCCACACTAATTTAGCAGGAAAGAACTGCAATAAAGGAAGAGCGACAAGACATCTCCGTCTCCAGAGGCTTGAAGCCGTTTAGGACGGATGCACAGAAGATTCTGCGAGGCACGTTCTGACCTATAAACTCCCTGGTGGGCAGAATTTGCAGCACCTGTAAAATCAATCTCTCTCCTGCTAGATGGAAGCCGTTGTTGATAATTGTTTGTGCTGCCAGTGTTTTCTTCTGCTGTGGCTGAGGTGGACCTGGACAGCGGAGATACTGTATTCAGTCTGGATCCCTAGGTAGCAGGCCTCTCTCACATGGGCAACTGGAGGACTCTCTTATCGGGCGCACTGAAGCGAGGGAGGATTTGAAGCCCCAACTGGCTCACAGTGCTCCGGGTCTCCTGGTTTGCTCTGGAGAATGCCCTGGAACCGAATCAAAGGCTGAATCCATGACCAACCTGATTTGACTGTGTCTCGGGGGCAGCAGAGGGTCTCTGGCCAGATCAAGAGAGCGGCAAAAGGCCGGGGAGATTATCCTCTTCTGCTAGAGCGGGACAACAGGAGAGAAAGAAGACGACACAGGGGAGAGATGTGAAGAAACGCTCTTCTCTTCCAGTGACGCATATGAAGTCAAAGGAAATCACGAATGACCCATTCCATTCACTTCGCCTCTGATGCGCTCCTAAACAACACAAAGGCAATTTAGAAACACTTTCCACCTTAAACGACTTCAATGCCACGAATCACACATATTAATATTGCAGAAGTGCAAGAATAAGCACACACAGATTCAGCAGATCCCAAAGATAGAGCAGAGGCTAGACGACGCTGATGCTGCATGCATATTTCATTACTCAGGACTGCAGGATCGCTATGCAAAATGCACAACAGACAATTATGCACACACTTGTACACACTTAAGACATGAACATTTTGATAAGCTTGCAAGGAAGCAAGATGCCAAACAGTTGCTCATTTGTGGAAGGTCAAAAGATTCCTGCAGTAAAGTTATTATTCCTTCATTTGGTGTGATGATTATAGTTCATGGACGGACTACTGTAAAAAGGACCAGGTTGACTGCAGGAGACATGTTTCCCTTATATCGGCTTCAGATGCAATGCTAAACAAACTCAAACACTAGTAAAAAGAAAAAAAAAAAAAAAAAAAAAGATTTCTTTCATCATGTCTCCAAACCAATTAAATACTGGCCATACAATCATTTCGTACAAATGCCATATGAAATTGTTTGGTTATTAATAATTTGGTCCATAACGTCCAAAAAGTGATGAGTCCCATTTAGATATATCACACTTTATACAATACAGATTACTTCAAAACAGCTTTACAGTAAAAAAAAAAAAACTAAAAAAAAAAACTAACAAACAAACAAAAAACAGCTATGTTGCAAAATTCTTCCAACTAAGAAACAATAGTTAGTTTTTTTTATATAACTACAACTTAAATGTAAATTTGATTTTAGTGAACATGAATTGTCTTTTAAACACAGCTGTGAACCAAAAGGCAACAATGCTGCTTTATTTTACAGCACATGGACAGAAACTAGAGGAACTCCAGGCACCAAAACGGGAAGAAATAAAAAGTCCCAATGAGAAACTCTTCCCTCTGGAGACGTGTAATCCTCTGATACTTCTCTTTATAGATAATACGTGACCTAGAAACGTTTGCATCAACTTATGGAAAAAGAGGATTGTTGCCGAGCGGAGCGTCTTCTGCCACATCATCACAATATGCACCGCTTTTACCTTCCTGGTAATTAAAATTCTAATTCCTCTTTTTCAAAGATCGAGTGAGTGAAAAAATGACATTCGCTCTAGGAATCAGTTTTTGGTCTTAACACAGTGGGAGATAAACAGCTTGAAATCACTTTGACAGCCCGTGTTACTCTATCACATAGCACAGGGGATTTTAATTCCAACCTGTGAAATTGTAATTGCTTCTCTAGCCAGCACTGGAGGATTGTGGGTAACAGACATTTTCAAATTCTGTCAGCGCTGCCCTTTATGAATCCTCCGTCTCTCTCACAGCCCTGTGTGTCTGCCTGTGTGCTCCAACAGTTTGTGTTTTTCTTCCCGAGTTCCTCTCGTTCTGCTTGTGTAGGAGTCGCGGTTGACACTGAATTAACTGGAGCTGTCAGGGGACGCTTTCTGCAGCACACAAAATAAGAGGAATATCTCTTGAGGGTGTGCATCAGCTTCCTCTTCTCCTCGTCTCTATCTGTTGTGTCTTGCTCTCCTCCTCTCGCTGTGAGGCAGCTTCATAAACGTCTTTAATTGTGTTTCATATGACGGACCCCCTGCTCAGAGACCTGTCAACAGGCGTCCCATCACACCGCCACCAGAAAGAGCGCCAACAAAAATAAAAGACGGTGCTGAACAGAAGCTAATTAGCAATGATGATAACGATGAAGCTTCTTTAATGCAGTGCGTGTCTTCATGGAGTCCCAGAGAGACCCGCTGGAGATAAGAATAACGTTTACAGAGCTGTCAGCATGTGATGGGCCAGGAAGTTCAGAAGAAAGCATCGGTCTGATTGAGGTGGTTCTGCTCGAGTCTGACCCATAACGGACAGTCTAGGCAGAGAAAGAGAGACCCCAGGGTGTGAAGGAACCTTCATCCAGTGATTTCCAAACTGCCATTGGTTTCAGCTTACTGGCCCACAGATGTGCAGAACCTGGTAAAAAAGGTACTGGGAAGAGATTGTGACTGGGAATACTTCACTGAAACACACTGAAGATCAGCTGATTTATTTATTTATTCATTCACTTTTTAATGCCATGCCAGCATCAAGGCTATTTTCATGGCGATTTCTGAATAAATTACACAAGGTATACAATTAAAAGGTTATAAAAGACATTTCAGATGTACACTAGACAAAAATTCTAAAATACATTCAGGTGATACATTTTTAAATAAATCAATTAGACACACCTCTGAATAAAACCGTTGTCTATTTACATTAAAAACAGTACAATCCAATAAAATATGCTTCACAGTCATTTTAGTTTGGCAAGTAAGGCATGATGGTGGTTGTTCACTTTTTAATAAATATCCATGTGTAAATCTTGTGTGCCCTAGACACCTTGTAAAAACAACTTGGTCATACCTAGATTTGAAATTAGTAAAAAATAAATAAATAAATGAAAAAAAAATAAATAAAAATCTTACACTAGGATTTGTTTCATATAATTTATTTTCATGATGTTTATCCAATTCCATCTGCCACATGTCATTAATATAAGAGTTTATCACAGGTTTAACATCACAAAAAGGAATCTGACACTCGGAAATATTCAGTTTGAGTGCTTCTTTTGCAGTGATTTCTGCTTTCTCGTTACCAGAAAAACCCATATGACCTGGAACCCAGCAGAAGAAATTACTGAAGTTTCTCTTGCGTAAACAGTCTGCTTTGGCTAAAATCTTTATAATTATGGAATGATCAGTCTTTACATTTTCAAGTGCTTGAAGGCAGGATTTTGAATCTGTGAAAATTAAACAATGTTTTTCTTGTCCATTTTCTATATTTTCTAAAGCCAGTGGTAGAGCACGAGCTTCAGCCGTGAAGACAGAACTCTGTCCTGGGATTCACACACCAAGACATTGGTCTCCAATTATTACTGCTGCTGATACTCGACTGAAGATGAGCTGAAGATGATGTCCATCAGAAATAAACTTATAATGAACATTGGACCTTAGACCATTTGGTCAGATTCTCAAGAAAAGCTGATCATTGGTTTGACACTCTTAGAAGTAAAGGTTCTTTACTGGTGTTGATGGTTTCATGAAGAACATTTAACATCTATGGAAACTTTCCACTGCACAAAAGGATCTTTAAAGCAGAAAACAAAGGTTCTTTAGATTGTTAAATTGTTCTTCACACTAATAAAAACATGGTTCCTTCATGAACTGTTCACTGAAAGGTTCTTTGGGGAACCAAAATGGTTTGATCGATTGCTTCAGTCTGTCCCTGTCTGTTGTGCTGCTGAGAGGTTTACGATTGTAGCTCCGCTTTTTTATTGAATCTTTACCTTACTTTCACTCTCTGTTGTTTAAAGTGATAATATATAACTTAATTCCCACCATATTTCTGGTATTATCTATCAAACTAATCTAACTAATTTGACCGTTCGCTTTTAAAACCGCGAGTGCAGCGCGTTAGCACTCGTTAGCTGGTTAGCTTGTCATTCGCGTTTCTATTCGCGCCTATTATTTATTTATTTATTTTTTCTGCTCTGTTTTCATTTCTCTCTCGCTTCATTTTTCACGAGTTCATCAAACAACAGTGGTAAGTTAAGTTGGTATCATTCACGGTGAGTAATGGCTTCTTCTCCTGCTATTGTTGTTTGTACCGCCTGCCACATGTACAGTTTATCTCTCTCTGTCAGCAGCGAGGGATTCACATGTGATAAATGCAGGGAAATAGTTAGGCTGACAGAGAAGATTTTAGAACTAGAGACACGCATCCAAACTTTAGCTGAGGATAGTAAGAATGTGAGGGCTGTAGATACTGCTTTGGATGCGACTAGCTCAGGGACTTCAGGTTCTCCCCACTCAGTCATACACACATTGAGAAACCTGATGTAAGTGTTCTAGTTATTGGCGATTCTATTGTACGGAACGTGGAAATAGAGACACCAGCCACCATAGTCCAATGTTTACCGGGAGCCAGAGCGCCTGACATCTTGGCAAATTTAAAAGTGCTGGCTAATGCTAAACGTAAATTCAGTAAGATTGTTATCCACGTCGGTGCTAATGATGTTTGACTTCACCAGACGGAGATCTCTACAAATAATGTTAAAGAGGTGTGTGAACTTGCAAGTACGATGTCAGACACTGTAATATGCTCTGGTCTACTCCCTGCTTACCGTGGTGATGAGATTCATAGCAGACTGTCGTCACTCAATGGCTGGATGTCTAAGTGGTGCCCGCAGAATAACATAGGCTTTATAGACAATTGGAAGAATTTTTGGGGCAGACCTGACCTGTTGAAAAGAGATGGTGTTCATCCCTCCTGAGGTGGTGCCGCTCTTCTCTCTAGAAATATGGCACATAGTCTTAGAGTTCGTACTTGACTAACTGGGGCCCAGGTCAGGGAGCAGACAGACTGGCTAAACCGACCGTCTGCTAGCCGCCTCACATCACAGAAGTCAGTTAATTCTCAGCACATAGAGACTCCTTCACCTAGATGTCACACTATAGAGACTGTGTCTGTTCCCCGTACTAGAAAATACAGAAAACGTCCAAACCAAAGTAATAGTAACAATTTAATTGATGTTCAACAAATAAAAAAAATGTTTACAATACAGAGAAACAATTGATAAAACTTGGCTTACTGAATATCAGGTCCCTTTCTACAAAAGCACTATTTGTGAATGATTTGATCAATGATCATAACCTAGATTTGCTTTGTTTGACAGAAACATGGCTAAAACCAGATGAATACATTACTTTAAATTAGTCTACCCCCCAAGATTACTGCTATAAAAATGAGCCATGTCCAAAAGGTAAAGGGGGAGGTGTTGCTACAATTTATAGCAATATTCTCAGTATTTTTCAGAGGTCAGGCTTTAAGTATAACTCATTTGAAGTTATGGTGCTGCGTATAACATTATCTAGAGAAACACGTGTTAGTGATAAATCCCCTGTGATGTTTGTACTGGCTACTGTGTACAGGCCACCAGGGCACCACACAGACTTTATTAAAGAATTTTCTGATTTTCTATCTGAGTTAGTACTGGCTGCAGATAAAGTCTTAATTGTTGGTTATTTTATTATCCGTCAATAATGAAAAAGATGCATTAGGATGAGCATTCATAGACATTCTGAACTCTATTGGGGTTAGACAAAATGTTTCAGGACCTACTTGTCGAAATCATACTCTAGATTTAATACGGTCACGTGGAATTGATGTTAGTGGTGTTGAAATTCTGCAGCAAAGCGATGATATCTCAGATCATTATCTAGTCTTGTGTAAACTCCATATAGCCAAAACTGTAAATTCTACTCCTTGTTACAAGTATGGTAGAACCATCACTTCTACCACAAAAGACTGCTTTGTAAGTAATCTTCCTGATTTATCTCAATTCTTCAGCATATCCAACAGTGTAGTAAAACTTGATGATGTAACAGAAACTATGGACTCTCTCTTTTCTAGCACTTTAGATACAGTTGCTCCTTTACGCTTAAGGTAGATCAAAGAAAACAGTCTGACTCCGTGGTATAATGAGCACACTCGCACCCTAAAGAGAGCAGCCCGGAAAATGGAGCACAGCTGGAGAAAAAAAAAAAAAAAAAAAAAAACTAGAGGTGTTTCGTATAGCTTGGCGGGACAGTACCCTATCCTACAGAAAAGCATTAAAAAACTGCTAGATCTGATTACTTTTCGTCTCTTCTAGAAGAAAACAAACATAACCCCCAGTATTTATTCAATACAGTCTCTAAATTAACGAAAAATAAAGCATCAACAGGTGTTGGCATTTCCCAAGAGCACAGCTGTAATGACTTTATGAGCTATTTTACTTCCAAGATCGATACTATCAGAGATAAAATTGTAACCATGCAGCCGTCAGCTACAGTATCGCATCAGATAGTGCACTATAGATCCCCTGAGGAACAATTCCACTCTTTCTCTATTATAGGAGAGGAAGAATTGTATAAACTTGTTAAATCATCTAAACCAACAACATGTATGTTAGACCTCATTCCATCTAAACTACTAAAAGAGCTGCTTCCAGAAGTCATAGATCCTCTTTTGGCTATTATTAATTCATCATTGTCATTAGGATATGTCCCCAAAACCTTCAAATTGGCTGTTATTAAGCCTCTCATTAAAAAACCACAACTTGACCCCAAAGATCTAGTTAATTACAGACCGATCTCAAATCTCCCTTTTCTGTCAAAGATACTAGAAAAGGTAGTATCCTCACAATTACATTCCTTCTTAGAGAAAAATGGTATCTGTGAGGAATTCCAGTCAGGATTTAGACCGTATCATACTACTGAGACTGCTCTCATTAGAGTTACAAATGACCTGCTTCTATCATCTGATCGTGGTTGTATCTCTTTATTAGTTCTACTGGATCTTAGCGCTGCGTTCGACACTATCGACCACAACATTCTTTTGAATAGACTAGAAAACTTTGTTGGCATTAGTGGAAGTGCCCTAGCAGGGTTCAAATCGTACTTACATTTACATTTAGTCATTTAGCAGACGCTTTTATCCAAAGCGACTTACAAATGAGGACAATAGAAGCAATCAAAACCAACAAAAGAGCAACAACATACAAGCGATATGACAAGTCTCGGTTAGCCTAAAGCAGTACACGTAGCAAGGTTTTTTTTTTTTTTTTGTTTTTTGTTTTTTAACAAGTAGAAAGAATGTAGAAAAGAAAGCTAGTGTTTTAGTTTTTTAAGAAAAGCTAGCAATTAGAGAATAAATATGCAATTGATAGAGGGTCAAGTGTGTGTGTGTGTGTTTTGTTTTTGTTTTTTTTTAATAAAAAAGAAAGGAGATAGATAAAATAAAATTAGAAAAGAGAATGCTAGAGTTAGAGGGTCAAATAAAGATGGAAGAGATGGGTTTTTAGCCATTTCTTGAAGATGGCTAAGGATTCAGCTGCTCGGATTGAGTTGGGCAGATCATTCCACCAGATAGGAACAGTTAATGAAAAAGTCAGAGAAAGTGATTTTGTGCCTCTTTGGGAAAGCACAATAACGCGGCGTTCACTTGCAGAACGCAAGCTTCTAGAGGGCACATAGGTCTGAAGTACTGAATTTAGGTAAAGGGGTGCAGAGCCAAAGGTGGTTTTGTATGCAAACATTAATGCCTTGAATTTTATGCGAGCTGCTATTGGTAGCCAGTGCAAATTGATGAACAAACGTGCGTTCTTTTCGGCTCATTAAAGATTAATCTTGCAGCGGCATTTTGGATTAATTGTAGAGGTTTGATGGAATTGGCTGGAAGACCTGCCAAGACAGCATTGCAATAGTCAAGTCTGGACAGAACAAGAGCTTGAACAAGGAGTTGTGTTGCATATTCCGAAAGAAAGGGCCTGATCTTCCTAATATTATATAAAGCAAATCTGCAGGACCGGGCAGTTTTAGCAATGTGGTCTGAGAAATTCAGCTTATCATCAATCACAACTCCAAGGTTTCTGGCTGTTTTTGAAGCAGTAATGGTTGATGAGCCTAACTGGAAGGTGAAATTGTGATGAAGTGATGGGTTTGCTGAAACTACAAGCAGTTCTGTCTTAGCTAGGTTGAGTTGAAGGTGATGGTCCTTCATCCAGCAAGAAATGTCTGTTATACATGCTGAGATGCGAGCAGTTATCGTCGGATCATCAGGATGGAATGAGAGGTAGAGTTGAGTGTCATCAGCATAGCAGTGATATGAAAAGCCATGTTTCTGAATGACAGAACCTAATGATGACATGTAGACAGAGAAGAGAAGTCGTCCAAGGACTGAGCCCTGAGGCACCCCAGTAGCTAGATGTTGCGACATGGATACTTCACCTCTCCAAGATACCTTGAAGGATCTATCTGAGAGGTAAGACCTCAAACCACTGTAGAGCGGTTCCTAAGATGCCCTTTCTCAATAGGGTTGACAGGAGGATCTGGTGGTTGACCGTATCAAAAGCAGCGGATAGACCCAGCAAGATAAGTAATGAAGACTTGGAAGCCGCTCTTGCAAGTCTTAGGGCTTCAACAACTGAGAGCAAGGCAGTTTTGGTCGAATGTCCACTTCTGAAGCCAGATTGGTTACTGTCCTGGAGGTTGTTCTGTGTGAGAAAGGCAGAGACTTGGTTGAAAACAACTCATTCAAGTGTTTTTGCAATGAAAGGTAGAAGCGAAACCGGTCTATAGTTCCCTAAAAGAGTTGGGTTAAGAGTGGGTTTCTTAAGAAGTGGGGTTATACGAGCCTGTTTAAATGCTGAGGGAAAAACTCCAGTGTGAAGGGATGTGTTAACGATGTGAGTGAGTGCAGGTACAACTGCAGGAGAAATGGCTTGAAGGAGATGGGATGGAATAGGATCAAGCGGACAAGTAGTAGGATGACTGGAAAGGATGAGTTTAGAGACTTCTGCCTCAGAGAGTGGAGAGAAGGATGTGAACGAGTGTATGTTTGATGGTAAGATGTGTTTGACAATTTGTGGTGTGGAGAATTGTGCAGTGAGGTTAGTAATTTTATTAATGAAGAATGTGGCAAAGTCGTCAGCTGTTAGAGTTGATGAAGGAGGGGGAGGAGGAGGACAAAGGAGGGAGGAGAATGTTTTAAAGAGCATGCGAGAGTTAGGCGAATTGTTAATTTTGTCGTGATAGTATGTTCTTTTAGCAGTAGAGACATTAGCAGAAAAGTCAGAGAGGAGTGATCGATATAAATTAAGGTCAGTAGGATTTTGTGATTTGCGCCATATCCTCTCTGCAGCCCTGAGCTTAGAACGATGTTCACGGAGAACGTCAGATAGCCAAGGGGCAGAAGGGGTGGTACAGGCTGGCCTGGAAGATCAGGGGCAGAAAGTATCTAAACAAGATGTCAGAGTGGAACAGAAAGTATCAGTAGCACTGTTAGCATCAAGAGATGATAACTGTATAGAGGGAGGAAGCGAAGATGAAACCATAGCAGATAACTGGGAGGGTGAGAATGAGTGTAAGTTACATCGAAAAGTGACATGTGGAGGGGTATGTGTTGTGTCAGGAATCATGTCGAGGTTAAGAGTGAGGAGGAAGTGATCCGAGGTGTGCAGTGGAGTAACCAGCACATGATCAGTGGAGCAGTGTCGTGTGTAAATAAAGTCCAGTTTGTTGCCTGATTTGTGAGTAGCCGTAGTTAACACTCTCTTGAGATCAAAAGAGGCAAGCAGAGTCTGGAAGACTGCAGCTTGAGGTTTATCGAGGTGGATGTTGAAGTCTCCAAGTATAACTAAGGGAGTACCATCCTCAGGAAAGGTTGAGAGCAACACATCTAATTCTTCCACGAAGTTACCTAGTGGTCCTGGAGGTCGCTAAACAACTACAAAATGGATTTTTAGAGGGTAGGTAATAGTAACCAAATGTGATTCAAAGGAGCTGTTGATACACAGAGATGGTAAAGGAGTAAATTTCCAATTATTAGAAATGAGCAGACCAGTACCTCCACCTCTTCCAGTTAAACGGGGGGTGTGGGAAAAGGAGAAATTATTGGAGAGTGCTACAGGTGTAGCATTATCCTCTGGTTTGATCCAAGTCTCTGTCAGGGCCATGAGGTTTAGCCTTGAATGACTAGTAATGGAAGTAATGAAATCAGCTTTGTTGACAGCAGACTGACAATTCCAGAGACCAATAGAAAAAGAAAGTAGTGTATTAGCAGACATAGGCAAAGTGCGCAGGTTGTTAGGCTTGCGCTGCCTACAGTGTGTGATGCGAGGTTTGCGAGTGGTAGTGATAGTAGTGATCTGGAAACACATAGTAAGAATTAGTTATAAAACAGAAGTGAAACAAGTAATAGGAAAGAGGATGAATTAAAATTGATACTTATATCCCTTGCCGGTGTCCCTGTCCGGTGGAGTCGCACAGTAGAGTCGATGGTCTTTACACTTTTCGGGCTTCACACGACGAGGGCTTCACACGAGGGCTGCCGCGGTAAACTAAGCTTATTTATACCTGTCTAACAAATCACCAACTGAATTCAGCTGGACACACTTTCCTGTTAAATCACAATAAATGGCCAAGCAAGCACAGACACTGACAAGGTACGCGATACAGTACGAGACCAAACGCGATTTCAGCATGTCTCTACACTATTTATACTACACTACTTATCTGACCGCCATCAGTTCAAAGCAGTAAATAAAGAGGTACCTCAAGGCTCAGTACTAGGGCCATTACTTTTCGTGCTTTACATACTGTTATGCTGATGATACTCAGCTCTATATTTCTTCACGGCCCAGTGAAACACACCAAATTGAGAAACTAACGGAATGCATAGTCGATATAAAAAACTGGATGACGAGTAATTTCTTACTGCTAAATTCTGAAAAAACAGAGGTGTTAATTATCGGACCTAAAAACCCCACATGTAATAACCTAGAACACTATCTAACACTTGACGGCTGCTCTGTCAATTCTTCTTCATCAGTTAGGAACCTAGGTGTGCTGTTTGATAGCAATCTTTCATTTGAAAGCCATGTTTTCCATCTCAAAAACATATCTAAATTGCGACCTATGCTCTCAACGTCAAATGCAGAAATGCTAATTCATGCATTTATGACCTCAAGGTTAGACTATTGTAATGCTTTACTGTGTGGTTGTTCTGCAGGCTTGATCAATAAACTACAGTTGGTCCAAAATGCAGCAGCTAGAGTCCTTACTAGAACCAGGAAGTATGACCATATTAGCCCGGTTCTGTCAACACTGCACTGGCTCCCTATCAAACATCGGATAGATTTTAAAATCTTGTTAATTACTTATAAAGCCCTGAATGGCTTAGCTCCTCAGTACTTGAGCGAGCTCTTATCACATTATAGTCCTCCACGTCTGCTGCGTTCTCAAAACTCTGGCCGTTTGATAATACCTAGAATATCAAAATCGACTGCGGGTGGCAGATCCTTTTCCTATTTAGCACCCAAACTCTGGAACAATCTACCTAACACTGTTCGGGAGGCAGACACACTCTGTCAGTTTAAATCTAGATTAAAGACACATTTCTTTAACCTGGCTTACACACAACACACTAATACACTTCTATTATTCAAATCTGTTAAAGGATTGTTAGGCTGCATTAATTAGATCAACCGGAACCGGGAACACTCCTCATAACACACGATGTACTCGTTACATCGTAAGAAGAATGGCATCTACGCTAATATTTGTCTGTTTCTTTCTTATTCTGTTTCTCAGTCCGTGTCCGGATCAGATGGTGGATCGGCGCCGGGAGATGATGCCTGCGACCCTGATCGTCGGCGGAGGCCGGACACCTGGATGAGCCCCGGGGACATATCCCCAGTGAAGACCTCGACTTAAATACAAAAAAACTTAAAATTAAACAAAATAACTATAATATAATAAAATACCTTAATACATAATACTATTATTGTTAGAAATCGCAACAATATAAAAATAGAAATATAATACATTTAAAATTTAATTAAAACAATCAGTAAAAAAATAAATAAACAATAATATCCTGGCCAGAGGAGAACTGGCCCCCCGACTGAGCCTGGTTTCTCCCAAGGTTTTTTTCTCCATTCTGTCACAGAGGGAGTTTTGGTTCCTTGCCGCTGTCGCCTCTGGCTTGCTCAGTTGGGGACACTTAATTTCTAACGATTATCATCAATTTGATTTCATATATACTATTTAAACTAAACTGAGCTAGACAATGACATCTCTGAATTCAATAATGAAATGCCTTTAACTGAAAATTGAGTGTTTAATCTTATTATTATACATTACTGACACTCTATCCTCCAATTCGATACTGTTAAGAGCTTTGACACAATCTGTATTGTTAAAAGCGCTATATAAATAAAGGTGACTTGGCTTGACTACTTCTATGGCATCTCTGCAAAGATCTGCTCTGGAACCTTTATGTTTAAGAGTGTAAATGAAGTCTCAAGAGGCTCCTGGACGACAAACCCGGGACGAAACTTCACGGGACAGTTTCTTGATTGCATCTTAAAGCTGAATTGCTCGTTCATCTCTTGATTGAAAGCACAACAGTCTGGTAAATTAAACACAGGCTGAGCGGTGGAGGACAAAGCTAATTAGCTGCACTCATCTGGCTGGAGAGCAGAATAACCATCACTCACTATCCACATTCATTTCATTTTGTGTCCCATTATGGCTCAGTAAGATCATTACGCCACTCCAAATAGTGTAACTTATCTTCAATTAGTGGAAGTTGTCGGTCATTAGGGCAGATGAGGATGTAGGGCTGAGCGCTGCGGGGCCATCCGTCAGGCGTAATTAGACGGCTTACTTTCACAGTGGATAAACACGGCTCCACTCTATCCCATCTCTTCTAGACCAGCTCACCTGTGTTTGGAGGAGCTCATGGCTTGGGAATCATCTGTGAATAGAAAGAGCATGTTGAGTTTGAGACATAAGAGTTTAAGGTACAGAAGTGGAATAAGGGTTCACTTACCATCAGTATGTGAGACAGTATAGCTGGATCTCTCCATCCACACCCTTAAAACGCATCATATCTATCAAAGTTCAGTTGATTGCTCTCCTGGTCTAAGAAAAATTAGTGTTATTGTTTCACTTTCTGAAAAAAAGGCTGCCCATTTTTTATTCTTCTTCAGTCTGCAGAATTCAGTCTTCAAACAGAGTGTATAATTAAAACTAATGTTTAGTTCATCTCTAGGTTGTTGATTAACAGTTAATATAATATATATTAATATAGTTTGTTCTGATTTGAGGTAAACTCTCTGACTAAACTTGATATCACTGATCTAAAGCAGTGCTTTTTAACCTTTATGATTTCAAGGCCCCCTTTGTCAACAACAATATTTGAAGACACCATGACTTAAAGTACATAAACAAAAATTTTTATGCCAGTTTATACCCTTTTTCACATACAGTTAAAGTCAAAAGCCCCATGGCTCTTAATGCCTGTTTTTTTTTTTTCCTTCTGGAGCATCAATGAGTGTTTGAACCTTCTGTAATAATTGCATTTGAGTCCCTCAGTAGTCCTCAGTATGAAAAGCTGGATCTCAGAATCATACAATCATTGTTGGAAAGGATTCAAATACACAAAAATGATGGAAAAGCCAAGACTTAGTGGGAGCTGAAGGATTTTTCTGAAGAACAGCAGGCAGTTTAACTGTTCATGACAAGGGACTCATGAACAACTATCACTAAACAAAAAAAAACACCTATTCAACTATTATTTTCTCTTGTGAACTATGTGTAAACTTTTTTTATGTGAAATATCTTATTCAGGTCAGTACTAAATAAACAATGACATGCATTTTGTATGATCCTTCTTATTTTGGTAAAATATTTAACATTTTGCAGATTCTGCAAGGTGTATGTAAACTTTTGACTTCAACTGTACATGATTTCTTATACTAAAAGAAAGCAAATGTTAGGACTGCCCAGTCTCCCCTGTGCTCGTGTGATTATTCCTTCTGTCCGTCTCTCCTGCTGCAATGAGACTGACAAGCAGGAGCGTAATTGCTTTGGTTTGAAGTGTTCATGTCAAGGGTCCCTGCGCTCAGAAGAAGTCCAAGTGATGAGACAATTTCCACTGTCATCATTCACTGTGCAAACAGGGACGGAGAGACATGCTCTATAATAATCGCTGGAGACGCTGCGGGCGGCAACTTGATTAAATGACATCACCACGACGTCCATCCACAGGTCAGTGCACACAAAATAACAAGAGACCAAACAAATTAGCTGAGCTTGAGCGAGGTTTCAGTGGCAAATGGCCTGGATGAGCGTGTGAAGGGATTACTGATAGGTGCCACTTAACGGCAGAACATGCCTCCGTCAAGATTCAAGCTTTCCTGACACATCAAAACATCACTGAAGACACGACTAACAATTATCCCTCAAGTCAGCAGAGTTCACAGGAATACAGCCTGGAGTCAGATGCCACTGTTGCCTTTCAGAGCTGCTTCTCAGCAGAATTTAGAGGTGTCTCATATTTCATGAAGTTTACATCATTGGAGTTACCCTAACTATTGTAAAGCTGCTTTAAAAACATGTATAATGCATGAAGTGTTATAGAAATAAAGGTGACTTGAGTTTGCAGTTGGTTCTGCACTTCTGATTGGTCTTCGAAGATGTTTTTACATAATTGTACTGCACTGTAAGGCAGTTTCATTCATTGCAACAACATAGTGAGATTAGGATGAAGAGACGCTTAAAGCAGCTTTAAGTGATGAAACAAGCTGTTGTTTCTCTGATGTTTGGATGTTCAGGTGTGCGTTACTCAGAGCGGTTATGAGCAACTGTGTTGACACACTAAATATTTATTTAGGTCCCTCCCCAACGTATTCAAATACCCTCAATCGCTCAAAGTCAAAGGCATAAGCCTCAACACAAGCAATGCTGGCAAGAGCCCAAGCGACTCGACAGAAGCGCTTGCTGTCACAATGGCTCCCGAACTCCCAGCTTGCCTTACGACAGCAGAAGTGTGTGTGTGTGGATTAGATAAAGCAGCGAGACGCTCCAGTCCAAGACACAAGGGCCACCCAGCTGAAACAGAGGATAAAAAGTACCACATACAGTCCTTAAGTTCATGAAAACCCCTGCCAACTCATTTCCCTGGGTTTGACTAAACAAACATCGTGACACAAGCAGCAGCGCTTCAGGGAACAGCAAGCAGCAGAGTCTGGAAATGGTCAAACTCTTAACGGGATTTAGCGTGAGACGTACCGTATAAAACATGCCGTTCACTGGCTTTCAAACGGTCCTCATAGTTTTGGTGTCTTTGGTGAAAATGGTTCCTTTCATTCTGACAAATGGAGATTATGTCTCAGAGCGGTTCATTTGGGTTTATTGACGCTGACAGAGGGCATTATGTCCACAACAGAGACGTGATTGATCGTAGAAATGAAATATTCAGACCTTATTTACATGAAAGTCAAGAGTGCACCAAACCCACGAGATCCTCACTTCCCCATCACAACAGAATAACGTCTCATCAGCAAAGCTTTGTGCTGTATTGACTCAAACCACCATGTCACTGGAGCTCGTCATGAACAGTGTTGAAATATTGTGGACTGATGTGAAATGAAATTGATTTGATTTCCTTAATCCCTTGTTTCATTTAATATCTCAAGTGACTAAAAAGCTTACAGTTTTCAGGGTTGTGCTGACCTGTATAATATGCTCAATTACAGGAATAGCTAACCCAAAAAAAATTAAATTTACAGAAAATGTCCTCACCCTCAGTTCATCCGAGATTATGATGAGTTTGTTTCTTCGTCAGATTTGTAGAAATGTGTCACTGCATCAGTGTCTCAGCAATGGATGCTCTGCAGTGAATGGGTGCCGTCAGAATGAGAGTCCAAACAGCTGATAAAAACATCACAATAATCCACAAGTAATCCACACCACTCCAGTCCATCAGTTAACATCTGGAGAAGACAAAAGCTGAAACAAATCCAGCATAAAGACGTTTTTAACTAAAATAAGTAATCCATAATTCATAATAACGCTTCCTCCAGTGAAAAAGCCCATCTCCTGTTGTCTCTCACATCAAAATCCAGCCACATATTTGTTTAGAGCTGTTTTGGCTTGTAAACACTGCTTGATCTGTGCAGATTTCTCTCCTGATTCAGACCAGAACACTTTTTCACTGGAGGAAGAGTTATTATGGATTATGGACTCGTATTAAAAATGTCTTTACGATGGATCTGAACTATAAACTTTAATCCCAGTATTTCTGTGCTAATATGAATGACTGACAGAAATAATACTGTGTAGTTAAAAAGACTGTTTGTGAAGCTGTTTCTTACCTAAACATGGTAACTGCTCTCTCTGTGTCAGCGGGAGCACGAACACAGATCTGAATGATCCGGTAAGACTTTTTCAAAGGTTTAATAGACAGGCGAATCGTTGTCATTTAGAAATTAGATCGTGTGGGTGTTTGAATTGAGATTACAATCTTTTAACGATTAATCATGCAGCTCTAATATGTATACAGAGAGAGAGTTTTATTAATTATTTTTATGTTATTTCATATTTTATTTATTTTAGTTTCAGTTATTTTAGTAGAAGTTAAACTATATTAAAATAAGAAATGTTGTCTTGGCAACTGGCTAATAATTAAGTTTAAGTTTCTTTAGTTCATGTTTATTTTATTTCAAGTAACGGAAATTTTTTTCTTTTTAAAAGGTTTTAGTTAATGATAATAAGAGCTGCACTATATTGAGCATTATTTCTCCACAGTGTTCAATAACAGGTGAACGAGAGAGAGCGCTCACTGATGGCTGTTGAGTGATTCAACATAATAGACTTCAATAAGCACAAAAGGAAAAAAAGATCATACATAAAACACGTGTGTTTATGAGCCGAAGCTCCCTCAGGCTGAACTGACAGCAGCTCTCCTCACAAAGCTATTTGAGGCACTGAACTTTCAACACTTTCAATAAACACTGAGCTGGCAGCACTCCTGCACTGAATTATGGGTCAGAGCGAGAGCAGTGGCTCCAGACTAATGCTTTATGCATATGCATGTGTGTCTTCTATAGCTGGAGTCGTCCTCTCTGTCCTGTCGGAGCTGAACAATTCCCCTTTGGCTGTGTTTACTGTGGACAAATGCTGTTTTTCTATTCACACACACGCCGGCATCGAGCTGCCAATCAGAGCCCTCGCCCCCTCTCGTCTTTAAGAAACGAGTTCATCTGTGAGGCTGCCAATTAAACGACACAATGAAAGACTGGAGGCTCTCCCAGAAGCCAGCCACAGAAACTGCTTTAAAAGAACAGACAATGTGCATGGAGGACTCGCATGCTGTCATTCAGAACGAAAAACCCACAAGGTTGCTGAGTGTTTGTTTAAAAGTCATTGTAAAATCGCCTACTTCACAAAATTGCATATTCCTTCAACTCACAAAAATATGATACAAAAGTGCCTGACAAATGCGTAAAGGTGTGTTTGTATTGTGACAGATTTGACTAAAATAGGCAACTGAGAGATTTTAGAAATCATTTCAGAGTAAGTTATGACATTTTGAGAAAGGTTAGTAAAGCCGGGTGAACACTGTACGATTTACAATAGTCCTTTACAACTGGACACTCTAAGGAGAAAAAGGGAACAAAGCTGTCACTGGGGTAAAACAGCAGAAGTGTACATCTTTGTACCTTATTTACCACAAAATGGTACATAGGAGTACCTTAAAGGTACTTTAAAAGTACATACTAGTACCTAAAATGTACATATTAGTACCTTGGAAGTAAATTTTAGTACTGTTTGAAAGGTTGATCCCACTTTATATTAAGTGGCCCTAATACCTGTGTACTTACACTGTGGTTACATACTACGTACACATCTAGTTACTATGTAAGTACATATTGGTACATAGTTATCTACAGCTCTAATGTTTGTGTAACTACACACATGTAACAACCCACTGAAGGGTATGTGTAAGTACAAATGTGTAACAGGACATTGGTAACAACGCTTTTTGGTAATGAAAGTATAAATGTGTAACAGGACTAACAGCACTTTTTGGTAAAGAAAGTGTTACACTTTATATTAAGTAAACAGTTCCTATGGATTTACCATGTAATTACTCTGATGTTACGTAGCAGCGGCCAATAAGTTAGGCTTTACATGTGAATTGTGGTAGGTGTCCAGAATGTTACACTTTATATTAAGTGGACAGTTCCTGAGGAGTTACCATGTAAGTACACTGGTATTACAGTGGTGCACCAACTCCACCAACTCGAGATCCAACTCCTCCCACTTTACATATCCCTAAACCTACCCATCTCCACCCCCTGGATCAAATCGTTCCAATTACTCTTATACATATTATTGTTACAAAATCTAGTTATATAATTCCTGTTACACAAGTACTTAGTGAAGTGAAAACAGTGTTGTTACTAATGTCCTAATATATGTACACAAACCATTCTGAGTGTTGTTACATGTGTGTAGTAACAGAAATATTACAGCTGTAGATACTATGTACCAATGTGTACTTACACTGTGGTTACATACTACATACACATCTAGTTACTATGTAAGTACACAGGTATTAGGGCCACAATATAAAGTGGGACCAAAAGGTTAATGCTCTAGTGAGAGTTTTTACTGAGACTGTACAAACATAATCCAGCAATAAGACATGCCACCGTGTGGGATTAAAGTCAGACCAAACGACACTCAATACTCAGTCAATATTCATTAAAACCAGACATTGGCAAGAAAACATGACTGGAGTTTCTTCAATCTGACACGTTCAGTGATGGTGAGCCACATTCACGCATGGAATTAAAATGGTGGCTAGCAAACTGTTACGTTCTGTCATGTTGTGGGATGTTTTTCTTTTTCCATTTACCTTGTAGTCTCGATTGCCAACGTGATAACAACTCCCCTTTCAGAACCAATCAGACACCCTCAGCCTACTATAATGACACGGAAATGACGCAAGACGGTAGCACGCGTTTTTCCTTTTCTGATAGCTTTAGTTTTTTTTGTAACGCTGTCCACCTTTCCAATTTCTGTTGCAATTATGAGTTAATAGTTTGTTTTGAGTTATTTCCAATAGCTCCCATTGCTCTAAATGTTGTTGTATTTGTCCGACTGTGCTGTGATTTGATTCCCACAATCTCTTCAAGAGTTGATTGCTGGATTCATCTCTTGACTCTAAGTGCTGAGACAAGGTTAGTATGTCACGTGACCTAAACAAAGCAACATGTAGAGTTTAAGCTTGTATAAAAACTCCAGTTTAGAAGCAGGAGCCAAACTTTGTATTTATGTTTGGTTAGTTAGCGTAGTTAGTTGATGTTTAATGCTGAAGACTTGTTTTTGTTTCTTTTTTTATTTAGATTAGTGTTGGATTGGTTGAAGTTAGTATGTGTTTTTGATTTATTGATTATTTTGTTTTCAGCTCTGCTCATGTCTCACGCTGTTGAGTTTTTTTATCAGTATGTTTGTATATAATTTGCAAATATCGTCTTTGTTTTTGAAGCTTTGGTTGACGCTTTAAATTTAAAGAGCATTGGAGTGTTTTGGTGGACATTATTCTTTATTAAAAATTTGCTGATACTCATTTCTGGTTTCTGTTTGATTCATTACAACACACTTCTCATTTCATTAGTAACAAGCGACTTCCCCAATTCTTATAACATCATTAATTTTTCTTTATTAATTTATTATTTTTGTTGACTTCCTACATCCCTAGACACTAATAACAACAACAACATAAAAATGGGAAGTTGTAACAAAAACAATATCTAGTGCTAATTTTAATCATAGCTCTTATTCAAAAGAAAAATCGAGTAAAAATGAAGACGATGAGTGTGGAGCGAATGGTGGTTTGTTTGTTCACTAATTGCATCAGCAGGTTCTGTGCTCCCAATTGCTCTTGATTTGACGTTCATCATAGAAGAAGCCACACTCGAAACTTCTGACACTGGCAGAATTACATCAGAGGTCAAATTTGATCGCAGTGGCTGCGAACATATCAAACTAGCCATCAAAAACTACAAATTTTGGCCAAGGATCAGAGGAAAATTTTCATGTCCAAAATCATACAGTGTGCACCCAGCAAACAATATGCATTAAGACAGACAATGGAGTGAATTTTCATTCCTTATTGACTTAATTACTAGAAACAAGAACAAATGGGAGAAAAGCTCATTTCTAGCATCTCAAAACAATCTAGAGTCCCTGAGGAAAGCAGCACTCTTCCTTTGATCTCCGTCTCCACGCTCAGAGAGACACGCTGGCATTTCCACGGTGCGGAGGTCACCACGGTCTCTTATCATCTGCGCTGTTCACGCTCTCCGAGGAGGCAGAAGATCCTCCAGGGATGTTGGGAGAGCGCGGCACACCAGGAGCGTTGACTACATCCCAGTGGACTGGCGTCATGCAGCTCCGCTAAGAATTCAGCCGACTGCAAACGCACCCAGGGATCTCTGCTTGCTTAAGGTTACGCGTGTCCTGTCATTGCACACACTCGTGTAGACAGAGCTGACTCCAAAACGCCCACATGGATCGCTCAGCAGAAGCCACAGCCGGGAATAACACGGCAGCGTGGGGGATTTCAGAAGCGACACTCTGGGCCAGGAACGCGCGTGGAGCCGATGCGTCGCAACCGCTGGAGAGCTACGAGCTCATTTGAGATGTTTTGACAAAGCCTCTGTTGAAGAAATGTTTGAAGAACACAAACAACATAAAACAAGACTATTCCTGTGGCGAGGAAATGCCAACAGCATGAGTCTATACATTGTACACTGGACCATAAAGACATGCAGGCATTAGTGCAGTTTGAGGGCAACAAGATAAATGAAGGAACATAGCAGTATGTAGGATTGCTTACGAGGATTTGGCATAATGTTTACAGTTACTGCACTGTATTCCCGTAATATCTGAGCACAAAGTATACATGGCTTCTATATACACTTCATCCTGTCAACAACAGTATTATATTTTCAATTAATGTGGAATATAAGAACACAGATGATATCACACACCATGCCGCACAGTATTCTGACTGAGGTCTAAAACACACTGTAGCTTCACAAAGCATCTGACCTCTTCATGCCAAAAACCCTGAGAAAACATTCCAGAAATACAACCCAGGAGACAGAGCTGAGAGTATGGAGTCTCATTTATTAGACGTGCTTTATGCTGGGAACAAAGACGGGAAGAGTCTGTTGCTCTTAGCCCAAAGCCAACAGTGAGACACCTGGCCTGAGATTGAATGACTGCTGGGATTGAAAATGAACTGAAAGCCAAAGACACATTCAAACTGTCCTCGTTCATAGGCAAAGAGGCTTTGATTTCTACAAAACAAAAAAAAGTACTTGACAAAAAAATAAAGCTTTTCTAAAACGTCACAATGGATGGCGTCACTAGGAAGCAAAATAGGTTTCAGCCTTTAAAATTTAAACAGAGTCTTTAATTAGCAGTTAAAAACTAAATGTCCCAAACCATCCAGTCTCATTTACATTTATTTGACCTTAAAACACAAGGCGTTATATTCGAGCACTGGTTTAAGTTCTCGGGTCGCTGCTCACTCTATAAGGCCTCGTCCGAAACATTAAGTTGAATTTATGGCATCAGTGGAGCTTGTCAATCACAAGAGCTATGATTACAGCAGCCAGAGCAAGTCCCAATAACAGCAGCTTGAGTCCATCACCATCAAACCTCCAGGACCGTGCCACGAGCGCAGAGGAAGCCACAGAAGCATAGGCACCATTCTGATGGGACGCCTTCAGTTCCTGTGGAAGAAACGAGAATAGAAAATAAATAGCAGGCAGATTACAATGATAGGAGTGAAATATCTATGACTGTACAAGTGACCATTGTGTTAGTGACACAGACGATTCATACAGCGTTTTGCATGTTAAAGCTCGTCTCTGGGTCTGTGCTCATGCAAACACAAGGATTCAATAGCTTTATTCTCTACTTTTGTGTCTCTTTCTTCCACCGCTGAAAGCTGAAAGAAGCACCTGTGCTCAGCGACTATCACAGGCGGTTCAACAGAAATGAAATGCCATTAAAAACTCAAATCATCATCACCTGCTCTAATCGCAACTCAAAAGAGAAAGATTATTCCTTATTACTGTGACAACAACAGAGGAACTGATGAAAGAGTTTATAGTTTCCTGCATTAAAAAATATTAAATCATCACAATCACTGGAGCACGAGAACGTATGGATGGAAAGTGACTGTGTGAACGTGTGTAGTACAGTCCAGATGTCATCCATCAACATCACCCTGACAGGACTCTGACAGAGGGCAGTTACACTCTGAAACGGCCAGAGATTTACACATCAGGGACTCAGAGGGTAAAATGATTGTAATTGGAAGTCGTGTCCTCTCTAATGTGTTGGCACATTAAAGGTTCATCCATAATGGACACAGTAATGTGCCAATGTCTCCCATCAGGACAGGCCTGACAGCTGACCCAATAATATGTTAATTTCTGGACCCCCGCGATTAAATATAGAGCCTCAATCTGAATGGCCATTTCATGATTTCAATATTTCAGGCTGTCATGGTGGTAACAGCCGGCTGCTTATAATGCAGATGTGCTCTCTGAGGTCACCATCCATTGCCTTTCTGTAGTTTCAGGAAATGAAAGTGGCAAACGTTTGGCCAGACAGCACGGGACAAATCCAAAGTGGTGTCATCTTCAGCATCTTTGGGTCATTAAATAACATTGCTGAGAATAATAAGAACTTGAATCAAACCCTCACAAATAACCTGGAGGAAGTCTATCTGAGAGCCCAGCTAGCTCATCCCACCATTATCCAATTTCATTTTGCGGGGATTTTCAACACGTGTCTAGTTTGCCTCAATGATTCTGTCTCCTCTCACCACATCTGTTTTCATGGTAATGTCTTTTATCCTCAGGCCTATGGGAGTTTATATGGATTGGAGGGTTGCTCTCTCGATATGGGTACAGAGCACAGAGCTTGGAGGAGACTGTCTGTGTTTTACCCCTTGTGTTGATCAGTCATAAGATCTTAACATTAGAATGCAGGGTGGGAAAGCAGGGGTATGCTGTGTCTCAATTAGGTCTTGTAGGGAACAGCAGGGGTGTGAAACTCAGGGTGTTTTCACACCTGGGCCGTTGTTTCGGAACCTGGTGCGTTTCCCCCCTTAGCTCGGTTTGTTTAGGCATATGTGAACACGGCAATCGCACTCGGATCCGTGCCAAAACAATCGGTCCGAGATCGCCTGAACGAGGTGGTCTCGGCTTGATTGAAAACAAACTATGCAGCGGTTCAGCTGTAGTGAGAAAGCAATCCGATCCAACGGACCAGGCTATATCACAAAGTATTATGGGTAATTATGTAAGTTCCGTGAAAAGCATTGGCTTTGTTGTTTAGCTAATACCTCAAAATGAACCTGTGAATGTCTGTGGGAGAGCACGTCTTTGCCAATCAAAAACAAAGCGCACTTTTTCATTTTCTAATGCCGTCTTATTGCTCTTCGTAGTAGTAGGTGCATTTTAAAAATGTTTTCCCTGGACTCCTGCTCAAAATGATAAGTTATTATAATGACAGCTACAAAAAAAAACAAAACAAAAAAAAAACAACAAGCCGGCGAAGCTGTTATCGTTCCATCCTGACGGATGACAGCCATGACAGCTATGGAATCCCGGAAAATAAACAGTGGAACTTTGACCAGTGAGAGAACAATTTACTCACGTGACTTGTATTAACAAATTTGGTCCGTTTAGAAACTTTGCCGTGTGAAAGCAAACCGCAGCAAGAATAAAAAGCAATATTGTAATAGTTTTAATCCCTGTTTCGGAACAAAGCAATCAATCGACAGGTGTGAAAGCACCCTCAGTTCTTAGAGGACCGCAGCCCTGCAGAGTTTAGTTCCAACCCTTCTCCAACACACAAACCATTTAGTTTCCAAATAAGCCTGAAGGACCTGATTAGCTGGATCAGGTGTGTTTAATTAGGGTTGGAGCTAAACTGCAGGGCTGTGGCCCTCCAGGAACTGAGTTTGACACCCCTGCTCTAAAGCTTCTTCTAGCCAACAACCTGCCACCTAAAACTAGAGAAGACTGTATGTAGTAAATTATGCACAATTACACGCAACTAATCTTAAACCAAACCCTAACTCTATAGTAAGTGTACATTGGTAATAAACTGTAAAATAATGTGCAAGCAAACATTATATATAGAATATACACCAAGCATGGGCAAGCTGAGTCTGAAATTAGCTGTACATCAGTACTGAAACTGGAACACTGAAAAAGAGTGTAACACTATCCTGGGAGACTGTACTTCTCACATGAAGCCTTGACTAAGGATATCACAGGGTGATCTGAGCACTAACCATGAGTGTGGGTGGCAAGATAGCAACAGTGCTTATTCAGAGAGGAATGGCAGGTATGGTGGCCCTTTTAGTGACATCTGTGTGTCTCAGTGTGAATCAGGTCACAGGTGTGATTTCCAGATGGTGTCTTCCTCTGCCGAGTGCGTCTGAATGTGAATGGAAAACGCCATCATTGTGCTTCACAGAGTGGATCATGTAGCTGAACCTCCACCCACAGACGCCCTGCATGACTCATTGAGCCTCATTCAATCAGCACCTCACCTCTGAGATCATATCCCACAACTCCTGCTCCTACAGCTATTGTGGGAGCAGCCGGAGGCATTCAGAGCATTCACCTCTGACTCCCACACGATGGTAACATGCTCATGGCTCTGTTTGTGGCTACAGTAGAGGAGATAACCAGCTCTGCTGAGACCATACAGCAGCTGAAAGCTCTTTGAAAGCACACAATCCACGGCCAGAGGTTCTGAAAGCACCCCTTCCACAAAACCAGAATTGCTATTCAATTTCCTATTGTACTGGACACCTCCCATTCAAAGACAAAATATGAACAAGTCAACCGTTTTGTTATGACTATCCTCAGAAGAAAAGCAGTGAAAAATCTGACTCAATGTGAAATGCTTCTCTTGGTAGTGTGTGTGGAGTCTGTATTCCCACTTGAGCGGGTCTAGAACAGAACCCTGGGGGTCTCCAGTGATGAATAATATAATCCAATGGACGTTCTGCTCTAAAGAATGTCTGAAGTCAACATGAGGTTAGACTTGAGTAATGTAAAACACCTCAGAGTCTCTGACTGCACTACGGGAGAGCACAGAGCAAGCAGTTGAAGCGTATTAAAACTTTCAGCCGTGTGGGTAATGCCTTTGTACTGCTTGCCTTCCCTCAGTGGATATTCAATGCAATTACTTGCCACCCATCTCATCCCAAGCAGGAAGCCCGTGATGAAGGCGGGTGCAGTGTTACTGGATATCATCTCCTTAGCAATGGAGATGTGAGCTCCAGTTATCTGCTGATGCTGCATTACATATATTATAAGCCATGCAAATAAACCCTTCCTCAAATCCTCAGCTTCTTTCTCTTTCATCAAATAATCTGCTCATAGCTGAGAGAGACTGTATTTCAGAACCCTATTTACTGTAATAGAGGAGCAGGGGCTGATGGGATGCTGGTCCTCCAGCCTAGCACTGACTAGTGCTTGGTTAAAACCTGAAAATAACAATTGGACGGGTCAAACCATTAGGACATAATGCCTGTGAATTAGCAAGAGCAGTCTGCTGAGGGTTAAACCGTTCCTCATGTTTATATTTTTGACTGGCACCTCATGCTGGATCTATTTCTACATTTGGATGCACAAAACAGCCCTTCATGTTTAAATCATATACTGGTATGTCTACTAAATGACAGACTGTTGTGTTTTCTCACCTCTGTGAACTTTAAATCTGAAAATAAATGTGTCTCAGGTCTGGGGGTCACAGACAGCAAGGAAAAACACTGCTAACTACAAGTAGTAACATGACACTAACCCTATAATCATGTATAAATAGACTATAAATAGACTTTAGCCAGTTACAAAATTCAAGAGATATTTACAAACAAAATTTCGTTCAAATTGCATCCTGTTCAACCCAAGCCATGTTAAAGATATTGGATATTATTTTTTGCCATGGTTATACACTTCTATATTTAAGTTTGAAGTTTCTGTTTCACTTTTATATAAAAGTTATTGTTGG
The DNA here is from genome assembly GCA_039654775.1 of Spinibarbus caldwelli. Classification (NCBI taxonomy): domain Eukaryota; kingdom Metazoa; phylum Chordata; class Actinopteri; order Cypriniformes; family Cyprinidae; genus Spinibarbus; species Spinibarbus caldwelli. The sequence goes on along the minus strand of CM077226.1, from coordinate 686,280 downwards.
TACTTTACTTTGTTTGGTAGCCACACTGAAAAATTGTCTAATTTAAATATATTTAAAAGTCAATGAAACAAGATATATATATATATATATATATATATATATATATATATATATATATACTTCAGACAAAACATATCTACACTAAAGACAATTTGCCTGAAAACAAGTCTTGATATATTGTGTAGTCCTGCTTCTGAAGTAAACCTTGTTTTAAAGACTTTTAAATGTTTTAAAATTAGACAAACCCACTTTTGATACTTAGATTTTTTGAAGGGAAAACAAGTCTAAGACAATAAAAAACTAAGTAAAAACTAAGCAAAACTAATTAAAGTGAGTAAAAAAGTAAAATTGCCATTTTTTTGCAATGCACTTGATTTCTTGTGTAACAAAGGAAAACCAGTTGAGAAGCACAGGACTAAAAGATAAAATCATTACTAGACAGTCTAGTTTATATTGAGCGAATGAGTTTAATTTTCTTTCCATTACTCTCTTCATCTGCCACTATCTTTTCCTTTTTTCTCTTGCTCTTTCTCCTCTTCTGATGAATGTCAGTTAGAGTGACCGCTAGTGCGTGCCGCGTCCAGACACCGCATTGATCCATGTCTGCGTAATTCACACACACACACACACACACACACACAAATCAAATGAGTGTCTGTCGATAGACTGTGGCAGCTCAGACAGAGGAGGTGAGAGGCTCAAGGACACGGACGCTGGGCCTCCAGACGCCTGAACCATCTCCCGCCAGCGGAGTTGATAATCTACAAACACCACAGCCTGTGATCCGTCTCTCTCAGATGCTTCACCACAACCAAACCCAAATAAACACCGCCAATATCCAAACACGGGGTTATGCTGGAATGGAAACAGCTTCTCGCTTCTACGCTGAAGCAGAGCTGAAAATGAAGATGACTGCTTTGACATTCATCAAGCTGTGAACTGGGCTAGAACACCTTGTAGCCCGCATCAGCATCACAGCTCAATGTTTCAGAGCACATACACTAACAGCTCAAACCCTTATAACAAACAACACACAAATCAAAAATCACCAAACCAATTCAGATTAGGGCTGCAACCAAAACAGATTTTCACTACATTATCATTGTGAGCAAGCAAAATCACAATAATGACATTGTGTTGTCTACAGAAATGTCAAAAGTAATAGTAATAAATAAATAAATAAAATTCATCTCTATTTTGTTTTTTCTCTTTTTTTTGGCCCATTAATTTTGGTCCATACTGATAATAAGCATATAACTTTACAAAAGCACACGCCTGTCTCACTTTCACCTGTCATCTCCTCTGATCTGGTTTTGTGTGGCAGCAGTAGCTACACTAGACGGCCGCAAACATCATCAGTCAATGCCAGTTCACAGTATGGAAGCCTCTCATAAATTATGTAAATAACTCTTAGACAAGAAATTTAATTAATAAATAAGTAAATTAATAAAATAAATAAATAAATAAATAAATAAATAAAAAGGTTTGTTTGTTAGTTTAGTTTATTTGTATAGCACATTTAAAAACAACTAGAGTTAACCAAAGTGCTTTCCATTAAAATAACATTTCAACATCTTAAATAACGAAAATCCAAAAATATAAAACACCCAACAAAAATATAATTTAAAACACCAAACAATAGTAAATCAAGGTACACAACTACTAGCTCAACCATATGCCTGGGCAAGTAAATGTGCCCTCAAACGTGATTTAAAACGACCCGACGTAGTACAGCATCTAATATCTAAAATCCAAAAGCAGGTTATATTAAGTTCAAGATGGCGCTGCTGATGGCAGCCTCCGTGGCGTGCTCCACAGTTGTTTTTATGTTTTTGTTTGTCCTGTCTTTAGTTGTATCCCTGCAATCAGTTTCACCAGAGGCGAATTGCTGGACATCCGGCAGTACACACCACCCGATATTTCACCGGTTTTCGACTATTCTGATGTTTTGCTGAACATTGTAGTTGGCGGAGCAGCGGCGCTGATCAAACGCTTCAGGATGCACATACGGGGGAAGCGAGCCAGCGCGCTCGTGAAGCTCAGACAGCGCGGATTTCAAACAGCATTGCCTAGCATCCATCTGGCGAATCTCTGCTTTCTACCCAACAAAACGGACGGACTCCTTCTGCTCTCCCGGACAAATAAGGATTTTTTAAACTCTGCTGCTCTGTGTTTCACGGAAACCTGGCTGAATGACTATATTGACAATAATTGTGGAACACACAACACTATTTATACACTTATACACTTATTTATCTAACACACATACTTAGTCTACATTTCGAATTTGCACATAATATACCTGTACATACAAAACTGTCTATTGTAATATACCTGTACATACAATTGTCAATTTGTACATTGTTATTCCTTATTTACTTGTTCTATTTTTATTCTTTTATTATCTGTGTTTTTGTTCTGTCACTGTCATTCTGCTGCACTGTGGAAGCTTCTGTCACAAAAACAAATTCCTCGTATGTGTAAACATACCTGGCAATAAAGCTCATTCTGATTCTGATTCTGATATATAATGTTTGAAATGACCTCAGTGGCCTTGTCGTCTGATAAACCTGAAGAAGATACAACATATACTCGGGAGCTAGGCCATGCAAGGCCTTAAGAACAAACATTAAAACCATAAATTGCACTCTAAAGTTAACTGGGAGTCAATGCAATGAAGTTTGCACTGGGGAAACACTGACCCTGCTTCATAGTCCCAGTCAAAAGCCTAGTTATTGCATTTTGTAGAAGTTGAAGATGATTCAACAGAACAAGAGGAAGCCCCAGATACAAATACAACCATGACAACTTAAAAGCCTGTATAACCTGCTTCAAATCATTAAAAAGCAAGAAAGATTTTATTTTTGCAATACACCTTACATGAAAGAAACCGGCATTCACCACTGAATTTACATGCTTATCAAATTTAAGCTCTGAATCAAAGATCACTCCTAGATTCTTTGCCTGCTTGTGTACATTACAGACAAGAGGGCCTAGATTATCAATTAAAAAGATAGTTCACCCAAAATACTTCTTGTGCGCAAAGAAAACAAATATCATTGATTTGTGTTCCGAAAGATGAAAGAAGGTCTTACGGGTTTGGAATGACATGAGGCCGAGTAATTAATGACAGAATTAACATTTTTGGGCGAACTAGGAAGGTACAGTTGCATGTTGTCTGCATAACAATGACAAGCAACCTTATATTTTCAACAAATAAGGGCGAGTGGTAACATGTACAAAGTAAACAATATGGGCCCCAGAACTGATCCCTGAGGAACCCCACAAACACAGGCTGCAGAATCTGAGATATAATTTCCTAACCATACTACAAAACCTTGGTCCTTTAAATAGGAAAACCATTTGAGGGCATTTCCTCAGATCCATACCCACTGACTCAAACGCTCAAAAGAATTTCATGTTGTATCAAATGCTGCCGTAAGTTTGAGGAGAATGAGAACAGCACACTTTCCTGAGTCAACAGCAAGCAATAAATTATTATTCTCTTTTAAAAGAGCAGACTCTGTACTGTATTTAGACCTAAAACCTGACTGAAATTTTTCAAAAAAAGAATTTTTATTTAAAAATGAGAGCAAACTTTGAAATCGGGCAAATTCTTGGGCCCACAACATCCAGGACCTGGAGGAGACGACGAGAGGGAATGACGTCTAAAGCATAAGTAGCAGGTCTCAATTGCTGAACTATGTCTACAAGATCAGAAAGAGAGAGGAGATCAAAATGAGAAAAAAATATTAATGAATTAAAAATATATAGAGCTGGGAGTAAATTCTAAAGAAAAAAGATCAGTAGACCTAATACTGGCTCTAACTGTATTAATCTTGACGGTAAAAATGCAAAAATTTGTCACAAGCTATTGGAGTGGGCTCTGGGTATGTATGTGTAAAGGATTTGGTACAGAATTTATTGTGCTAAATAATGTTTTTGAATTATGAGAATACTTAAGTCAGAAAAATATTGCATTTTAGCTGCCTTGACTGCCCGTTGGTAATTAATCATACTGTCTTTAACATTCTCATAATACACTTGAAGTTTATCTTTTTTTCCATTGCCTCTATGCTTTCCTCCATTTTTGTCTTAAGTCCTGTCATTAAGCCATGGCTGATATTTCACTTCAGATGTTACTATTTTAAATTCAATTACACTGATTTATGACAAACAACCAATTAACAAATGCTCTTTCCCTGTATTTATAGATGTCAGACATAAACTTACTGCAGAGGCTGAAAACAGAGGTCATCTGAACACGTCTAAAACCACATTTGCATCAGAACACTAACTGACCTGCTCAACACAGACATAAATACAGCTGCTGTCGTTCGCAAATGACCGCATAACAAACATCTGCAGAAATCAGCAATATGAGCTTTGAGAAAATGGCTGAAGTCACTCAGAAGATGGTGAATAACATCACATCAGCTCAACTTACACCACCATCACGTCAGGTTTCTCCTTCACTCTTCTAGATGTGATGCATGTAGGATGAGACAGGTGAAGCCAGAGACAGAGGATGTGTCCACATCCATCACAGAAATAGCCACATACTTGGCCAACGGCTCTCCAGATGATGTAAAGGTCCAGCAATTGCTAACTAAGGAAACTAAGGAAACACACACACACACACACAGCAGTGTGTCATACAGCACTGACCTCTGTATCTCTGTCTCATGGTTTCCCTCCAGTGTCTAGAGCAGTTTCAGTCATGCAGCGCTGAATACACACACTTGCGTTGTAAGACCTAATCATCTCATAAAATTATTCACACACTCTCTCTGGGGAATCTTCCAATTAGTCCTTCCTGACCCATCAATTAACATCAGTTAACACTAGCAATTGTAATTAGCCCCTAATAAACACAAATAAACACAGAAACATCTAAGATCCTCTCACACACAAACAATCAGAAGAAAGTCCCAGATCTGCAGTGCGGCACGGGACGCTTCACAGTCACAGCACATCATCACAGACGGCTCCACAAACACACGGCTGCTGTTTCTCAGTGTAAACGCCACACGCACACACACACACAAACACAAACAAACACAGACACACAAACCACACACACACACACACACACACACACACAAACCACACACACACTTGAATTTGTGGTTTTCGGGGACTCTCCATAGGCGTAATGGTTTTTATACTGTACAAACTGTATTTTCTATCGCCCTACACCAACCCTACACCTAAACTTACCCCTTACAGGAAACTACTGGCAATTTTTGAATTTCATAAAACACCGTTTTCTCTGTTTTTTTAAGCCTTTTGTTTTACGGGGACAGAGGAAGTGTCCTCATAAACCATGTTTACGTTGTAGTACCCATGTCATTATACACATTTGTGTCCTCATAAACCATATATACCAGTGCACACACACACACACGCACGCGCACGCACACACACTGAAGGACAGTTACTAAAGCTCTGCACAGTGATGGGTCATCGGCCCCACAGGAATTACAGTATTTACAGATCTCAAATATGAGGATAAACTTTCACATACTTTCAAAGGAGAAAGTTCTCTTTTGTCATTTTAACTCATATGACAGAAGTTCAGTGTAAAGGTTATCTGTACAGTGAAGGTGAGCAGGTTTCGGCACTGTATTGATGCTGTATTCAAGGAACAGACTGAAATTTAAGTCAGTCATCTTGACTTCATTCACTTTCTTCTGTGCTTCACTGAAGGACAGTCACACAGTTTGAGAAGTAAATGAGGACCTTCACTTCAGCGTGCCATCTGAAGGTTCAGAACAGAGTCTCTGTTGAACGTTCAGAGATCTGAGAGCAGCTCCAGGGTTTCTCCTCCCCTGAGCAGGACTGAGATCAGCGAGTGAACATACCTGCAGCGCTCCGCTCCTCCTCCTGTCAGCCGCCTCCGCCTCACTGCAGTCACAGCTCCATAAATCAGCAGTCAAAGCTGCATTCATCTGCTCGCTTTCTCTCTGATCATGTATCTGTGGCAGTAGGCGGTCTGCTCCCTTTAAAGCAATGTAAGCTTTTGACAAGCAAGTAAAAAAGGAATAAAATGACCGTGGGCACTGGGAAAGAACATGTCACAATGCATTTACAGTACCGGAAACACAGCAGGTTTCCACATGAGCTTCTGGGAGGTTTTTTGGACTTTATTGTGAATGAACAACCATAACAATCAAATAAAGAAATGAAAAATAGATATTGCCTAAAAACTGGCAGCAGACATCATTGTCTCTGGTCTGTCTCATTTGTGTTATATGTGTACATGTGAATTAGATTTGAGAACTGACACAAACAGGAAGATTTTCTGTGAATTACGACTTAAGCCCAGTTCAGACTACACAATTATTTTTTGTCGGTTACGACAGTCACTGTGTCAGATTATGTGATTTTGACTCCTAAAATCTTGTCGTGTTGTGAACAAGAAACATGTCAGACTACACATTTCTACCCGACCATTCATCGCTTGCTGTCTTTAATGACGTACTGTACATGCTGTCATCGATACGGCGGGACTAGACAGAAGGTGCTATGAGTGTAAACCAGGGGTCCCCAAACTTTTTTCTGCGAGGGCCACATAATTTTTCTTGCTTTAATGGGGGGCCGGGTTGGTTTATAGCAGAAAATTACATGGGCCAGAGTGACTACTAGTATCATTGTGGAGATTTTATTATGATTTTAATTGTATTTATTATGCCTCCTAATTCTAGAATAGTTTATTATTTTGTTATGGACCGTACAGACAAATGATCATTACTTTTCAGTGCTATTCAAAATAAAATAAAAAAATTACTTACTTATGCATATTAATTAGTGTGAACTGTGGGCTTGCTTCTGGGTGGTGAGATGTCCAATGTCAGGTTCCATTCCTGTCACAGCCAGTGTCAAAGACTGATGCAAATGTTCATCAGTGAGTCTTGATCTCATCGGAGTTTTCATCAGTTTCATGCATGAAAAGATTTGCTCACAGGTATACGTGCTGCCAAAAAGTGTTGACATCTTCATTGCATGCCTTTTGATGTTTGGGTATGTCTCGTTAGGGAGGGCAGCATAGAATTCAATGAGACCGTTGGGCTTAAATGCGTCTTTCAGAACATCACAGTTCTGTAACTCAGCCAACTCAAACTGATAAGAAGGCAAGGCTTCGTCAATGTCGGCAGCGAAGGGGTTCTGGAAAAGGTGGATTTCTTTAGCGTGGACATGTAGATCACGGAATCGCATGTCAAACTCTGCCTTCAGCATTTCCAGCGCTTCCACGGACTTTTCAGCTGGGAATGGGGCCACTGGTTTCTCAGCTGAGAGACTCTGGGTAACGGGGAGATGAGTGAAGTCTTGCTTTTGCACTTGTCCCACAAGCAGTGCTAGTTTCACCTCAAATGCTTTTATGTGGGAATACATGTCACATATTAGTTTCCCCTTGCCTTGGAGCTGCAAGTTGAGGCCGTTCAACATTTCTGTCACATCTGTTAAAAAGGTGAGGTCCCATTTCCATTCTGCGTCGATCAGTTCTGGGACAGTTTTGCCCTTTGTCAGAAGAAAGGCGTTGATTTCGGGTAGCAGCTCGTAAAAACGCCTCAAAACTCTGCCTCGGCTTAACCATCAGACTTCAGTATGGTAAAGCACATCTCCGTGAGCAGACTCTAGCTCGGCGAGAAAGGCTTGGAACTGCCGGTGTTCAAGTCCGTTTGCTCTGATGAAGTTTATACACGACACCACCACCTTCATGACCGATTCCCACTTCAAAACTTTGCAGCAGAGTGCTTGCTGGTGAATCAGGCAGTGGACTTGTAACGCGTGGCTGAGACCTCTTTCCTCCATTTCTCTATTCATGCGTCCTATAAGCCCCCTCGAAGCGCCAACCATACTAGGAGCCCCGTCGGTAGTGATGCTGGCCAGCTTAGACCAGTCTAGACCCAGCTCTCCCATCGTTTGGCACACTTTACTAAAAATATACTCCCCTGTCGTAGTGCCTTTTAGACTTTGTAGGGCTGCCAGATCCTCTGACACTTCAAAGTTTGAGCTAACTCCACAAAGAAAAATTAGCAGCTGTGCCGTGTCCTGCACGTCATTGCTCTCATCCAGTGCTAATGCAAAAAATTCTAATTCTTTCACTTTCTCCTGCAGATGGGCATATACATTATCCCCCATTTCTTCAATTCATCTGGTGATTATACTTGCGGACAGACTCACTGCATTTAAGACGTCTTTTTTTATCGGGGCACACCTCCTCCGCAACAGCATTCATACGTTTCTTGACGAACTCGCCATCACTGAATGGCCTACCGCTGGCTGCGATCAGTTTAGCTACCTGAAAGCTATCTCGAACGGATGACTGGTTCAACTGGGTTTGGCGTACTAACGTATTCTGCTGAGCTGATAGTACACTTTTTAGCTTCAACACTTTGTCTGCTCTCATTTGGCCTTGCAAGCTTGCATACTTTTCTCTGTGGTGGGTTTCATAGTGTCGGCGCAGATTGTATTCTTTGAACACAGACACTGTTTCTTGACAGATGAGACAAACGGCCACTTCTTTGCACTGAACAAAAAAATAATCACTTGTCCACTTTTGGTTAAATACCCTGCATTCTGAATCAACCTCTCTCTTTCCCAACCGTTTCACCATTTTGTCGTCTCTGAATTTTCTCGCTGGCTCACGCGCGTCACCTGTTCCATCGGAATGGCATGTTATGTTGAACGTACAATTCTGTTGGTATGTTAATTTTAAAATTAATTAGGCTACGTTAATAACTAAGGGAAATTTTAGTTTGAAAGCCAACCTTTATTATCAAATAGGCTACAGACATGATATAAGTAAAACATATTTAAAATTACATTTTAAAATGACAAAATATGTCTCTGGCATTGTTCAGAGGGCCGGTCCAAATGTGGGGGTGGGCCGCATTCGGCCCGTGGGCCGTAGTTTGGGGACCCCTGGTGTAAACAAACAATGGCTAGCAAACAGTGTGATCTACTCTGTCTTCTTATCAGAAAAGTCCAAAAAGAAAGAAAACCTGACAGTGGACACAAATCTGGATTGCATGAAGAGGACAGAATGAACTGTTAAAGAGAACTGAGGTAAAATAGTTTTTATTTGAGCCTTTTCACTGTCGCTGTAGTCCCTCAAAGAAACATCTACACATGCAGGAGTATTATTGCCATAGCTCCACGAACGCTTCCTCCCCTTGTAAAACGGAAACATATAATTAAACATGGCAGTTTTTCTGAGGTGATGTCGTGAAGTGTCACAGGCGTGGCATCAGTTGTCATCATCTATGACACACTACACGAGATAAAACTATTATGAATCTTGTGTCCCGATGCCCATTGTCGTTTACGAATCCCCACGACACCCTACTTCAAGCAGATCGTGCCAAAATCGGGCTAAAATTGTGTAGTCTGATTCAGGCTTTAGACATATAGCTTTAGAACAGGAAAATAAATGAAATTTTATATTCACTACAGTTCAGACATTTGGAATAATTCATGTTTAAAAAGAAGTATCTTCTGCTCACCAAGGCTGCATTTATTTGATCGAAAAATACAGTAAAAACTGTGAAATATTTTTACAATTTAAAAAAGCTGTTTACTATGTGAATATATGTTAAAATGTAATTTATTGACTCTGACCCTCTTAATGAGCCCAAACGTTTTTAATGGGAATATATATCTATATCATTAACAAGAAATAATCATTACTGGTTTGTATAAGCATCTTGTGTGTGTTGTGAATGAAGGGTGTGTGTGTGTGTGTGTGTGTGTGTGTGTGTTATTGTGCGAGTGTGTGCCCTCCATGAGTGATCTAGCCATGATCTGACTGCTTTAACGCTCTCTATTTGTCATTCTGTGCTAATCTGTGACTGCTGTATTATTTTTCTAGTGGGGAGAAAAACACACGTCCACACAGAGGACATCAAATGATGCTTCAAAATGTGATACACATTTTAATTTCACACCCCATCAGATTTTACTGCTGCCCTGGCAAACCATAAAACCAGTGAAAGAGAGAGAGGGGTAAGCAATCATGGTCATCCAGCAGTCTAACAAAGGCTGTTCAGAAAAAAAAAAAAGAGTAAAGATTTGTCTGAATGTAAACAACAAGCTGCAAGAAGCAACTCTTTCTTGATGCGTGGCGTCTTTGGATTCATCTTCTCAGGGCTGCTGAAGTCATCCAGTCAGCAGCTTCGTTCATCAGTATACAGCAGCAGGACTGTAGTTTTATGGAGGCTTCTAATGGTGTGGAATGAGCTCTGTAAGTACTGTAGCGGCGATCTGCTGTCTTTAGATGGGACTGAGTTCACTAGTTAGCACTCAAGACCTCCAGGCAATGACAGAGTAACGTGTGTGGAGCCAATTAGAGCGACAGAAGCTCTCGTTCACACCATTCCCCGCTCAGACACACTTCATTTAGGAGTTTCTGCTCTATATGAAGCCTTGGACTTCATTATACAGTTCATAAGTGTCGTCTAGCTCACTCATTTGACAACAAATTGTTCAACGATTTAGTAAAACTAGATCTTCACCCTACAACACACAAGATTTCACACAAGATTTCTCAAGTCACAAACTTACAAAACTAGACACCCAGACCAAAACAGTCCAATAACCAGCCTGTCCATTTGAGTAAAACAGCATTCATGCAAGACACTGCCATGGAATTACTGCAAGACATTTTGAAGACACTGGCAAATTGTGCTTGAGGTAACTGTGATCGGTAGTCTGTCTTATTCTGCCAACAAACCAGCTGCTCATCCCTGGTTAAAGAAATAGCTAACCCACATGGTCTTCTTTCTTCAAACCAAACTAAAATAATGACTCATGCCCAAATCCAAAATGATGACGACGTTTGAAGTTACTGATATGTCATAATCACTTCAGTTCTCCTCTGTTTGTCATATAAAGTGATCGTTTCGCTTCAGAAGACTAGGATTAAACCATTTGAATTTTATTCTTTTTTGGGGCTTTTCAAACAGAATTGGAACAATATTAGAGTGAGTAAACGATGACATCAAATGAAACGATCACTTTGGAGGATGGTGGCTGGTCAGTCAGCACTTAACCAACTAACAACCTGCTTAAACAAGCTAGAAACCAGCTATTATGTTCTAAAACACCAGCTACCAACATAAGCAGAACAAGACCTCAAGACGAGATGGTAAGTCTCACAGCAATCAGATGATGTTTAAATTCACACATAAAAACAATTAGTTTTTCCATTTAGCAGGGATGACGTCTTTCATCAGTTCTCTGATAAACTGTTTATATACACACACACACACATACATACATATATTATATATATATATATATATATATACACACATATACATATATATACATATACATATATATATACACATATATGTATATATATATGTATATGTATATATATGTATATGTGTGTGTATATATATATATATATATATATATATATATACACACACACACATACATACAGGTGCATCTCAATAAATTAGAATGTCGGGGAAAAGTTCATTTCTTTCAGTAATTCAACTCAAATTGTGAAACTTGTGTATTAAATAAATTCAATGCACACAGACTGAAGTAGTTTAAGTATTTGGTTCTTTTAATTGTGATGATTTTGGCTCACATTTAACAAAAACCCACCAATTCACTATTTCAACAAATTAGAATACTTCATAAGACCAATAAAAAAAAAAAAAAAAAAAAAAAAAAAAAAAAAAAAAAAAAAAAACATTTTTAGTGAATTGTTGGCCTTCTGGAAAGTATGTTCATTTACTGTATATGTACTCAATACTTGGTAGGGGCTACTTTTGCTTTAATTACTGCCTCAATTCGGCGTGGCATGGAGGTGATCAGTTTGTGGCACTGCTGAGGTGGTATGGAAGCCCAGGTTTCTTTGACAGTGGCCTTCAGCTCATCTGCATTTTTTGGTCTCTTGTTTCTCATTTTCCTCTTGACAATACCCCATAGATTCTCTATGGGGTTCAGGTCTGGTGAGTTTGCTGGCCAGTCAAGCACACCAACACCATGGTCATTTAACCAACTTTTGGTGCTTTTGGCAGTGTGGGCAGGTGCCAAATCCTGCTGGAAAATGAAATCAGCATCTTTAAAAAGCTGGTCAGCAGAAGGAAGCATGAAGTGCTCCAAAATTTCTTGGTAAACGGGTGCAGTGACTTTGGTTTTCAAAAAACACAATGGACCAACACCAGCAAATGACATTGCACCCCGAATCATCACAGACTGTGGAAACTTAACACTGGACTTCAAGCAACTTGGGCTATGAGCTTCTCCACCCTTCCTCCAGACTCTAGGACCTTGGTTTCCAAATGAAATACAAAACTTGCTCTCATCTGAAAAGAGGACTTTGGACCACTGGGCAACAGTCCAGTTCTTCTTCTCCTTAGCCCAGGTAAGACACCTCTGACGTTGTCTGTGGTTCAGGAGTGGCTGAACAAGAGGAATACGACAACTGTAGCCAAATTCCTTAACACGTCTGTGTGTGTGGTGGCTCTTGATGCCTTGACCCCAGCCTCAGTCCATTCCTTGTGAAGTTCACCCAAATTCTTGAATTGATTTTGCTTGACAATCCTCATAAGGCTGCGGTTCTCTCGGTTGGTTGTGCATCTTTTTCTTCCACATTTTTTCCTTCCACTCAACTTTCTGTTAACATGCTTGGATACAGCACTCTGTGAACAGCCAGCTTCTTTGGCAATGAATGTTTGTGGCTTACCCTCCTTGTGAAGGGTGTCAATGATTGTCTTCTGGACAACTGTCAGATCAGCAGTCTTCCCCATGATTGTGTAGCCTAGTGAACCAAACTGAGAGACCATTTTGAAGGCTCAAGAAACCTTTGCAGGTGTTTTGAGTTGATTAGCTGATTGGCATGTCACCATATTCTGATTTGTTGAGATAGTGAATTGGTGGGTTTTTGTTAAATGTGAGCCAAAATCATCACAATTAAAAGAACCAAAAGACAAACTACTTCAGTCTGTGTGCATTGAATTTATTTAATACACGAGTTTCACAATTTGAGTTGAATTACTGAAATAAATGAACTTTTCCACAACATTCTAATTTATTGAGATGCTCCTGTATATATGATTTAAAGAAAGTACTGTAGATCTGGTTTGCTCATACTGTACTAGCTGATTCTTGTGTTTCGTGGTTTCACATATTATTAGTAAACCTGTGAACACACTGAATTTCACACTCTCGTCCTAATATAAAACAGGCTGCAAACGGAGTGTGAAGTCTGGACTCTTGAGCCGGAGGAAACGGCTTCCAATCTGTCTCGTCCATCTCTTCAGACGCAGATGGGCACAGCGTTTGCTCCAGACAGACGTTCTGGCAGCGCAGCGGTCATCTGGCCATCACAGGCTCTGGGCACGACTGACCATCCCCTCAGCCAGCTTCTGCTCGTCTCTGAAGGAGCCCTCCATGACTATAACACATTCAAGCTGTCGGACTGAATCTGAACCCTTTGAGCTTCTAAACACCTCAAAGCTACTCTGGAAATGAAGTCTACAAAGATGCAGCTGTGATGAGAGGACAACTTTTCCAAAGTTTCTCCACAGTCCCCAATTTGGACTTTTCTGCCATTTTCAGCATGTAGAACGAGCTAATGTGAAACGGTCTTGTTGAGATGGTCCAGCAGACTGACCTGAGGGAGTCCAGACACCTGTCCCTTCTGAAGAGGCTGAGCGATGGAGGGAGTGAAGACCTGCGCATCCTCCACTGGACGGCCCTTCATGTAGTGCTTCCCAGCCTCATATATGTCCACCTCGATCATCTTCCCTTTGAACTCTGGCTTCTTGGGCACCAGAACCTGCAGACACATGAAGGAGAATATTATATAATAAGCCTTATATACAAGGATGCACATAAGTGGTAAACAGGTGCACATACATGTCCAAAATAAGAAATGCGCAGGGTAAATAAGTTAATTTGCGTACTGACATGGTTGACAGCTGATAATTCATTAAAAAAATAAAAATAAATAAAATTAATTAAAATTAAAATAAAACAAGAATTAGGTGCACTATAAAATATTTTTATTACTATTCAATACTTGGTTTTTTAATACTCGTGGAGTGCCTCAAGGATCTGTTCTTGGTCCAATTCTTTTCTTAATCTACATGCTTCCTCTGGGTCAGATCATCAAACGCCATGGTCTAAATTTCCACAGTTACGCTGATGATACGCAAATTTTTTTTTTTCACACAGCACAAGTCCTGTTTTTCCTCCTACTTCTTTATCATCTTGCCTACATGATCTTAAAGTATGGATGGCTCAAAATTTCTTAAAAAGTGAAATTCTGTTAGTTCTGTTACCAAAATCCTTTGTCTCCCCTCATCTTGACTTTTCTATTAATATTGACAGAGTTATAGTACATCCTTCCCCCACAGTACATAATCTTGGTGTACTATTTAATTCTACGCTATGCTTTGAACCCCATATCAACCAGGGCGTCAAGTCGCTTGGGTTTTGAAAATTGCTATATAAAAAAAAAATAAAAAATAAAAAAAACATTATTATTATTATTATTTTACAATATTAATAGTGTATATACAGCTCATTAATGGAAAGGGGAAAAGTTTAAAATGAGGGCAAAATCAAACCGCATGGATCTTCTCATGTCCAGCGTAATGCTGGAGATCAATAGCTCTTGACACATCAGAGTCGTGGCATTGGCCGTCGCTTTCAAACGCCTTCACTGCACATACTAAACCGCTCATTAAAGATTCTCAAACACTCTTCAGGACAAGTTCTGCATTTCCATAAAAGCAGCAATGAGCTTGTAAGTGTTGATCAGTGTTGTTATCGAGTGAAAAAAAGAAGAAAACAAACAAGCAAGCATCTTGTTTCTTGTCGTGTGCTGTCATGTTCTTGATGCCGGTTTCTTCCTCTTATCCCAGAGCATCTGAGACTTTCCACTGAGACCCAGAGCGACGAGACCTTCAGATCTGCATGAGGTCTGAGGGGAGATGAATCAGTCCAGGCATGGAGGCTGAATTGGATTAAAAGCTGTGTGCTTGGATCTATAGGGGTTTACATTGAAATTGCCTTCATTACGTTGAGCGGCAGATAAGTTCAGAGCGTAAAAACCACCTTCCCCAGACATGAAAGGCTCGGCAGAAAGCTTAAAGCGCATTACGATTCATCAAAACTCAGACATATCAGAGGATCTGTCGAATACGTTTTCAATTAGGCTGGGAAATAAATGTGTTTTCCTTTTCCTCCATCTCTGCCGCGGTCGACGTGTGCTATGAATTTTAATACTTGAATATGAGAAGAGTTATTTTCCCATTTGCTTTTTCATTCAGTTACACAAACCCTGAAGGTCAAACACTAACATTTTAAGGGACAGATAAAGCGCTCATACATCTTTGTCTCGCCTCTATTGAGAGGAGTCCTCACACACTGGAAACCAATTAAGAACGGTCCATGTTCTGCTGGAAACTGCGAATCATGTCTCCATCTCCTTCTCATTGTAAGGTGAACGGTATTTCAGAGCCCGTGGAAGAGGACAAGGAAGCATTTCTTTGAAGCTCTCGAGTCTCTCTGAAAGCACACATCTGTGGCAGCGCTGGAGGCCGTGAGCGTGTCCTTGAAGAACACATGAGCAGTACGCAATGAAGAGAGTAACACTCCAGTCTCTCTACCGACTGACTGGGGGAATTTAACCAGGAGAACTGCTGGTTAATACAACTAGCAATACACAGTGCAGACGAAATAACAGTGTGGAGAGTAACATCTCTCTCTAAGAGGCTGCTCCCTGAAAGAGTGTTGTTTGAATCCCATATGGAGTGAACTGATGAGGTCTAGAGTATCTTTGTGTCTAGATGAGTGTTTAACAGCAGCAGCTCCTCTCATACAGTTTCTGCATCAGTCCATTGCTCTGTCGCATAAGATCTGAAGAACACTGATCATTGCTGTCAACGTGAAGGTCTTAGAAGTGTAGATTGTGTATATAAAAAAGCATCACACATTCTTAATTCTTGTAGTGATTTACAGTTGATTAAAACTCAACTCGTTCAACATGTATGAACTTTATTCTTACATTCAACATAAAAAGATATTCTGAAGAACTGCTGGTCCCCTTTGTCTTCCATAGTATGGAAAAAATACTACTGAAGTCAATGGGGACCAACAACCGTTCAGTTACACACTTATTTCAAAATATCTTCTTTTGTGTTCAGCAGAAGAAAGAAACTTTGAGGGTGGGTAAATGACTGAACTTTCAGTAACACTTAAGTATAGGGACCAATTCTCACTATTAATTAGTTGCTTATTAGGATGCCTATTAATAACATATTGGTTGTTTTAGTGCTCATAAACCACATACTATGTATGACCATATTCTACATACCTAATACTACCCAATTCCTAAACTTAACAACTACCTTACTAACTATTAATAAGCAGGAAATTAGGAGTTTACTGAGGCAAAAGTCTTAGTTAATGGTTTGTTAATAGCAACAATTGGACTTTAAAATAAAGTGTGACAGAATTTTCAGTTTTGGGTGAACCATTACTATAAGGCCCATTTTCAAACATCTAATGACACTAGCAGATGTTTTCACTTGTTTACGCTTAAACTTGCTCGCTGCTGTAAGTCCTTGACGAGTCCGAGCGGCTCTGTCTTCAGTTTTGTCTTTGACACGGCGCTGGCAGCTCAAAGGCAGACCGGCTTAAGCTCCAAACAACCTGAGCTGAGCTCTTAATCGGCCCCATGTTCATGGTGATCCGCTGAGTAAAGCTAGGCTCTCTCTGATGGATGGTCAGTCACGTCTCAAACGCTCTGGAGAGCGCTCCGGCTTTGAGGCCACAGATCAAGAAGGAAAAGGAGGAGAACAAAAGCAGGAAAAGAAAACAGAGGGCTTGCATCCCAGATTAGAGCTCCCATCCTTTAATGCACAGCCCCGTTCTCAATCAATGGTGCTGGAGATGGCTTTCTGCTGGCATTATAATGAAAGATCAATGGCGGCGGGCGGGACGGGTGACCTCTGTGACCCATGAGGAGCTGCTCACGACCGCACTGAACCTGAACCTGAGAGGACTGTGTGACGATAACATCTGTCTCACTTCAGATCATTAACTAGTTAGAAAGGAAAACAATCACTTCTAACAATGCAGAAGATATAAGTGCATTCAGAAACACTGCTAAACACATCAGGCACCATTAGTGTCTTCCTTAAAGGATCATTCTCTTCCAAACCTGTCAAAGTTCTTAAAAATTCTCAGAATTGCAAGGTATTAAATTTCCAATTCTAAGAAGATAAGTCAGAATTGTGAGATATAAACTCACAACTTCAAGAAAAAAAAAAAAAAAAAAAAAAAAAAAAAACATTACAAATTGTTAGATTAAAAAGTCACAAGTACAAAAAAAATAAAATAAAAAAAACGCAATTGTGATGCTTATAATTCTGAGAAAAAAAGGTAATTGCAAGATGTTGTGCGATTCAATATTCATATTGTAGACCTTAGCCATTCACATAGAACACGTTTTACCACTGTGCTACTTCTCCATTGTTTTTCTATGTAAATACACTCTAGACAGATGTATTTGATTGCAGCGCTCAAATGACAGCCCGAATTTTAAAAAAAAGGTGTCTTTTTTCCCCATTTCACTGCCTAAGTCTTGTGTTTTTCAGGTTCCGTGTGAATAGATGTACAGTGCTAATGGATCTACAGGCTCAAATGAACATTTTCCCCACAGCTTTGCTCTTTTCACAATCATAGTGTGAACTTCAATGGCCTTCTTGTGTTGTTCGATAGACTTCGGATCCTACAAGCCCCAAACAGTGAAAAGTACCTAGTAAATTCTCTGACACCGAGAAATATGCGGTTATGATCAAACCAGTAAATTCTCCAGACAAAAGTGACACTTATAGAGAAGCTTTAGCCTGAAGACAAGCCTGCAAACTTCAGACACCTCCAGCACAGGTGTTCACTGACATATCTGAAGATGTCTGAAGTGCATTTTCACATGGACACTTTAAAACACTTTGATCACCTTTTTACATTTATTTTATATTGAAGTCAAGTGTGCTTACAAGATGACCTTGTGTTTTCAGCTGGACTTTAAAGAATAACTGTGCATTTTTTGAACATTATTTTTGTTTAATGTATTATATATTTATTGATTTGTACTAAATTTTAAACTTAAAAACTCAAGTAGACAGGCACTTATTTATTTTCCTAAAAACTGCTTCAGATTCATAAATTAGTATTTCTTCACTTTCCTTTCAAGACTTGGAAAAAGTAATTCGTGCATTTATCACTTCACGGTTGGACTACTGTAATTCTTTATATCTTGGTCTTCCCCAGTCTTCACTGGCACGTTTGCAGAAGGTTCAGAAAGCAGCAGCTAGACTGATAACTGGTGCAAAAAAACAAAAAACAAAAAAAAAAACAATCATATTACACCAATTTTAGCTTCTCTTCACTGGCTTGCTGATTGTTTTTAAAGCACTTAATGAACAAGCCCCATCTTACATCTCTGATCTTATCTTTTTGAATTCAGATCTGCTAATAAAGCTCTTTCATATGTCCCACGGTCACGACTTAACTTTAAAGGTGGCAGAGCTTTTGCAGTCGCTGCTCCCCGGTTATGGAATCAGTGTCCACCTGACATTAAGAGTGCTCCTTCTATTTCTGCTTTTAAATCTAGACTTAAGACACATCTCTACTCTATAGCCTTTCCTGATGAATAACTTATAGATTAGTAATTGTTGTTTAATTTTTTTTTTTTTTTTTTTTACTGTATTTTATGATTGTTTTGTACAGCACTTTGGTCAGTGTAAGCTGAATTTAAATGTGCTCTATAAATAAAATTTACTTAGTAGATGTGTCTCATTTTTGTAACTGCTCAGTGAGATTTTAAAAGTTAAAAGTGAAAATTAATTTAATAAACTTCTGACTCGACGTGGAAAGGTTTGGAGTAACATCAATACTTTTTATTTTAGTAGGACCGAATGGACCACATCACTGGACTATCACAGCAAAAATGAACCACAAAGTGCTTCAGACATCACTGCTGCAGTTCAGCAGAATATAACTATTAATTCAAAGGCAAGGTTATTATACTTAACTAAAACCTAAATAAATAGATATTAATAAAACCTACGACAGTATCTCAATGACACTGAAGTAACAGCTTGTACCTGCTCGTAGAACTTGTTGTGTGAGACGTAGTACTGCGAATCGAAGGACTCCTCAGTGACCAGCACACGCTGCCTCTCGCCGATCTGTGAGACGAGACAGAGAAACACACATGAGCATCTGAAAGACACAAACAGCTCTTAAAGATGTCTGTGTTTATAATGGAGATGAAGAGCTTTCAGCGGCGCACGGCCTCCAGCCCTGACAGCAAACATAAGCAGTGATTAGCCTGTAAACAGGTGACATTTGTACTGAGCCTGAATTGTACAGATGCATTTAACCCATGAATACATGCATGCGCCAGAGAAACAGGGCCATCATTCATTCACATCATTATTAAGTGCTAATTGAAGGAAATAAAAGCGGCTGCAGCGGCAAGAGACGGATGTGTCTGGATTGTGACTATTGTACTGCCACTTACTGCACGCCGATATTATCTTATGATGGAAAATGTCTTCTTTCATTCACGCTGTCACAAAGCAACCATGCATGTATTTAATGGGTTTGAAGAAGCCTTTGTCTGCCGACCAGCGGTTTACTCAAATCAACACAACCAGAGACAGACATTGTGAATAACACAAATGCAAACACACATCGATGCAAACACAGTGCAAACGTGTGTGAATCACAGCCTTCAGAATGAAAAAGAGATGCTTTATGAGATCCAGATTGCCCTCATTCTGTTAGCTGGAGCCTTTAGAAATCGCAAAAGCACAAAACACATCTAATCAATGGCATCCAAATAATAGCATCTTTCTAAAATACATCACAGGATCACTGTGAATGAAGAAAAGGAGAGGACGCTGATGTTCTTCATCAGCGGCGCAGTGGTGCGGTCAGCGGAGGTCAGAGGTTAATAACAGCTCCGCACTGTTTGTGCTTCAGCTCTTCTGGAGATGAAGGTCCGTGTCAGCTGCTCGCCGGTGTGACGCTCACTGTCAAAGCGCTTAACAAGTGACTGAGCTCTGGAAAAATGACCTTTCATGTGGCTGGAAATGCAGTTTTTCAACAAACTCTGGAGAAATTAAAGGCACTGCAGAAAAACCTCGTCCCCGAAGTTACAGAAGCATTCAAGATGTCATTTCTTCTCAATGACAGACCCTCATCACACACTGCCAAATTCTGTTAGACAAAAAACTATTAATCACCCTCATATCGATCCAAACCCATACGCTGTTATATCACTAAAACTAACTGTAACTTATTACAAATGAATAAAAAAGATGTAGAAACACCTAGTGCTAATTCTGGCTGTAACTTCACTCTTGAAAATACAGGTTCCAAACAGGTGTTTTGGCAGTGATGACATAGAAGAAACAAAAAAGAGCCTTTCAGAGAGCAGTTCCTAAAAGAACCATTTTGAAGAACGTTTTAAAGATATAAAGAACTTTTTTTCGACTACAAAGAACCTTTTCTGCATTTGAAAGGTTCCATGGATGTTCAAGGTTCTTCATAGAACTACTGATGCAAAATAAAATGAAAAATAAAGAACCTTTATTTTTAAGAGTGTTGACAAACCGTAAACTTGTCACTTCAATCTGATTGGTTGGTTGGAATATTGAAGGACATTTTTCTTACAAAAACTCATCGATTCACTAGAGGAGGCCTTTATTCACCCCCGGAGCCGTGTGAGACACTTTTTATGATGGATAGATGCCCTACATTAGACGACTTTTGGGCTCTTAAAAAAAATGATACCCATTCACTATCATTAAAAGGCTTGGAAGAGCCAGGATGTTTTTAAATATAACTCCGATTGGACTCGTCTGAAAGAAGAAAGTCATATACACCTAGATTGGCTTAAGGGTGAGTAAATCATAGGGTAATTTTCTATTCCTTTAAAACACTTGGAACGTAGTGGATGACCTTTAGAGGATGTATGAATGACCTTTATGGTGTTTTTGCTAGTTTTAACAGTCGTGGTTACTATGAAGAGTCACTGTATGGAAAAGCTGTGAAGGTTCATGAACTAATCCAGCACTGATGCTCTCGTGACTGGTTGGAAAATGTTGCTTACTTTAAAAAAAAAATGCCTTTCAAAAGCTTCACAAATAGATTTTGACAGAACAACTTCTATTTTTTAAATGGAGAAATGATCAATTGTATGTAAAATCTGATGTTTAGGAAGCATATAAAAATGTAACAGTTCATGATGATGCAAATTCTAGTAGAATGCACATCAAATGACACACACACCAAAATCACGAAGACATCACATAAGCTATTGATCATCAGCGCTACTTCACACTTATGATGAAAACCACAGAACTGAGTGGATTAAACCGTATTACCAATGAACAGAAGAAACTCCTCCGGTCTCAGATGAAGTTCATGTCATGAAAACATGTTTAGAGTGTGCGACGGGTGCAGGAGAGCAATGTGAAAAACACACCACTCATTTTATTGCTCTAATGAAATGAACACAGCCGTGAATCTTGATGAAAGTGAAAGCAGTGATTGGTATCGCTTGAGCGCAGTCTTCACGGAGAAACCTCCACGACTGTGTCTGCAAACTGATTCAGGATCTGATCGCTTTTACAAATGAGGAGATTAAGAAACATCCAATTCTGCAAAGAACAACACAAGCACATGATCAGAAAGGACACAGAGAGAGTATGTGGATGAATTACTAAATGCTCTGACAGCACACGAGCCACGACTGAAGCTCTAACGAAACTGACAGGAACCTTTAACGAGGACAGAATCTCCCACGAGTTTGAGGCAGAACATGAGTGGTTTTCATCAAGGTTTAAATTCACATGAATGTATGAGGGAAAGTGATAAATGCATGCACAATAATTACAAAGGAATACCTACAGGTCTCTGTGATGGACTCCACTGAAGCTTCAGAGCTGCATCAGGTGAAGGATGTCAAAGGTTCCCTCAAAGAGAACGGAGGAGTTTGTCTGAGTCTAGCCTGAGGCGGCGAGGAACACGTCTTGTTAACATTCAAAGCTGCTGTCAGGCACTCGCAGCGATCACAGACTCGCCTCCTCGGGTCCAAGAAGAGCTAACAAAAGGAAAGACGCTCCCATCCTCACAGAATCAAGCTGCTTATGTTGTTCTGTGGGCAATTTAACCTGACGAGAAGCTGCTTTCTTAGCAAGCAGCAGCGATTCATACACTCACATTCAAAGCACACAGGTGTGACTGAAGGAGTTACTCACCAAACAATGAATGTTTTGACCTTGTTTACTCACTCTCGTGTCATCCGTGTGCTGATTAATCTTCATGCACCTCTTTTCTATTTAATCACAGTTCAAAGCTTGTCGAGCGTCACAATGATCAAACACCATAACAGTTTCCAAATGATTCTAATCTTCAGAAGTTATTGTCATTGTGTGATGAAGATATAAGTACATGTAAGTTATTTACCAAAAACCTTCCCCTTTAGAGAGTCTTTCAATTAACGCTGTGATCAGAACATCATTGAGCTGAACCAGATCCGGCACAACTAGTTCATCAAAAATAACAGGCTCAAACGAACGATTCATTCACCGATTCACTTCTCAAGTTCAATGGTCCTGGGAAGATTATCAGAGAATCTCTGGTCAGAATCATTGCAGGACTTCAGATGATTCAGAATACAACAAATGAATCACGACAGTCTTCAAACTGCGGTATGCATGTGAAATTTCTTCTTGTGTTCATGGGAAAGTAACAGCGCACAGAGAACTTATATACTAGTATAGTAATAAAACGTAATCTCTAAAAATAATGTATTCTCTAATGAATCAACATCAGTGGCAGGGTTTACGCTGAATGAATCGTTAACACAGATATCTGGAGCATCCAGCGCTCTTCAGCTCGAGAGGGAAGGACAGATTTTCGGTCTTTATGAGGTTTTAACAGCGCGGTCGGGCCGATGCTGATGAGGAGCACATCACCGAACTGAAAAATACATCAGAGGAGAGCAGAGAAGATCTCAGGAGATCAACAGACGACCGAAGAGCGTCCAGCATGAAGCTTGTTCTGGAAACACTCGCCCGCTCCTCTGCCGTTTGATCACACATTTAATATTCCCTCTTAATTGAGCCTAATCCAGATCGTGAAGGACAACATCGACAAATCAAAGGAAGAGCGGGGATTATGATTCTGCGAATCCCGTCATATGAAAGCACAGGATGAGAAGCAGGGGATATTTGTTGTGGAATCTCTTCTTCACTGCTGTCATGAGCAAAAACAAACAGAGCCTGGATCTGAATCAAAAGAGAATCATAATTACAGCGGTCCAGCACAAACACGTCTGCTGATCAGCAGGGCTTTACGGGCGACGTGAGAGGATTCACATCACAGCCTTTCAGGAGATAAAGAGCAGAAGACTCTCCGGTGATCTTCAAACGATTCCGCAGGAACGAGAATCTCTGATCTGTGCGAGTTTATCTCAAGATTCACATGCTTCGAGGTTAAGATGATGAACATGTTTAAACTGATAATCAATCCAAACAACAATTCGGAATGAATTAAACTCAAGCGTTTGGGGTTTGAGACTATTTCAGCAGAGTGAATCATGTTTTTGAATTCCACTCCACTGCTTTTCCATTGTTTTCTATATGAAGATGCACTAGATGAGTGTATTTGATCGGCTGTATCTGATCTCATGCAGGACGTGGTGTTGTAAAATTGTAGCACTCAAATATCTCTAGACCTTGCTTTTTCATCTCATTTTTAAAAGTAAGAAACGTGTTCTGTGAACGCCCCCAGAGATGAATGACTGAACATGAGAAACGCTGCAGAGCTGAAACAGAAGAAACGCATCTGATAGTTTTTCACACATAAAATGTCCCTTAAACTCAGCCAAAGCAGTGCATCTTTGACTCTAAAATAAACATTTAGAGCAAAGCGCCGCCACACCGCCTCAATCAAACACAATGAGAACACAGCCGTCATTCTCTGATACACAGCCACACGTGAAAATCACACCAAAATCTAATTACGGCCCTTTAATTTAGTGTCTGCTGTTACTGTGACAACCCACCCAGACTTAATGAAGACCATCATGCTGGATTATATAGTGTGAAAGAAACAAGGACAAAAGAGTACATGAAGAAGTGATTAAAGAGAAACTGAGGTAGAACATCACAAACGAGAACAAAACATCACTGGTGCATGTGCTATTTATACATTACAGCTTACAAACACCACTGACACACACACACACACACACTTCACATATTCAGTCTTACTTTGCTTTATCCTTAATTACCCATACAATTAACGCTATTTCTGCAATTTATTCCTTTTTTGCTAAGTGTTATTACTTTCTTCATTTATTTGCATGTTTATATTTATATCCTTCATTTATTCAATATAATAAACTAATAATCTTCTAATTGTTAATATTACGTCAACTCCATTATTTCATTTGATTCACATCTGCCTCATTCTGACTGCAACTGCTCTTACGCTTTTATGACAGTCTGTCTCACAAAGCAACTAAAATCAAAACACAGAACGTTTCACCAATGTTCAAAATGTGAGATTTTCTGAACACTGAAATAATTTATTTTAACACATTCATTTAGCAGATGCCAAATGACTTAATAAAGAGGAAGACAAAAAGGAGGCAGTAACAGAAGAAGTAGTGCTAGCGATACAAAGTTTTAAACATCGTCTAGAATAGTACAAGCTAGATCAGGGAGGGATATAGGAAACAGTAAAAGCATAGATGATGATTGCGGTTTAGCATTAGAGATGCGCGCACACACACACACTCATTCCACCCCTCTCATTTGTCTTCAGATGTTTGCGTGAAGAAACTCATTGATTTCGTTGCTGTCAGTGACCTGCTCAGAAACACAGTGGTTCTGTAATCATGCCACAGAGCCGATGGTGAATAATGTCTTTAATCACTGATGTTTGTGACACATCTGCACTGCAGTGATGTAGAGTTCAGCGTCAGACC